>MU859393.1:0-22825 GCA_033297205.1 Pseudoneurospora amorphoporcata
AACTGTGTGGAAAGGTCTGGAGGGCTAAATCTGGAAGGGAGGCTGTGTGCCCTGCCTGGTCTGTGCCATGGCCAGGTGCACGGGCCTCTCCAACATATGTCAAGCCTACAGAAGTGGATTGGTACAGGCATTGCTCTCACATGCTCTGGGCGTTCGACACATAACACAGCCTCGAGTATTACCGGGCATTAATTGGTAGCGCACTAACTCCTTTTATTAACTCCTACCAGTCGATGGGTTCGAATCTGCCCAAAAAGCTGTCTTTTGCTTTCTTTGTTTCTTGCTTGAAAGAAACTTATCCGAGTCATGGCTGTTGAATGGTACAGGAGATCATATACACAACGGCGAAAACTGGCTGATTCAATACATATCTGCAAGTGGCTTAACTCAGGGAGTCTACCTTTTTCTTTACTCATCCCCCCTCTCCACCCCTTCCGTCTCCTTAATCCGATAAACATACTTCACCGCACTCGCCCTTCCATCCTTCAATCTTTCCAATCCCTCTTGCACACCCGCCAATCCTCCGGGCATCACCTCTGTTCTCTGTGCCTTGAACCAACCCTCCTGCAACCCCCTCGCCATATATCTAAACCACACATACCCAAAGTCCTTCTCATCCTGGTGCACGCTGCCGACCAAAGTCATGCTCTGATCCACATACTCCGGCACGCCCATCTTGCCAAACAACACAAATGTCGCCTTAGCCCTCACCTCCTTATCCCCCTTCTGCACCGGGTGGCTCAGCACCTGCGCCAGATGCTCGGGGGTTCCCTTCTCCGACACCGCATCAAAGGCATGCAGCAACGGCCTGCCGTTCAGCGCCTTCTTGATGCCCTCGACGACCGCCTTTTCACCCTCACGGTAATCAATCAGCACATCGCCCTTGGCCTCGTCCAAAAGCGGCGCAACCCGCTCGCTGCCCGCCCGCCCGGCGATGCAGATCAACGGGTGGATGTTACTCCTCTTCGCCAGCTGCAGAGCATAATACCCGACAGCGCTCGAAGCGCCATAAATAACAAGCGGGGTGTTCTCGCGCTCCTCATCGCTCACCGTCTTCGCCCAGGGCTCCGGCAGTCCCAGACGGGAAAACAGACCGACAGCAGCAGTCATGGCGGCCAGCGGAAGCGCCGCAGCCTCCTCAAAGGTGATTTCCTTGGGGATGTGAAATGTGGTGTGTTGCCACGCAACGGCGTACTCGGCCCAGCTGCCGTGAGGCGTCATCATCTCGTGGAAGGCGGCGACGCGGTCACCGGGCTTGAACTCCCATACGCGCGAGCCGACGGCTTCGACGATTCCCGCGATGTCGTCGCCTTGGTTGCCTTGGTTGAAGGGGAACTTGTCAGGCATTAGGCCGGCTATCTTCCAGTCCTTTGGGTTGCACCCGGAGACGACGACGCGGATGAGGACTTGGTCGTCGTTGGGGGTGGGGATGGGGGAGTCGATGATTTGGACTTTGGGTCCTGAGGGTGGAGAAGAAGAGTGTTAGTTGGTGATGTTTTGGGCAGGGGGTTTCTGATGGATGGATTGGGACTGGGGGAGAGCTTACCGTCTGCCACGATTGCTTCCTTCATCTTGACTGTGGTATTGTGTTCAAAGTTGTTGTCTGTTTATTAGTGGTTTGAGTAGTTCGAGCTTGGTACGTTGAACAGGTTGTCAGTGGTTAAGGAAGATGCTTTGTAGACGGATGATTATAATAGTTGAGAGAAGTCGGGTTGGTCAAGGAAGCCCAGCCATCAAGGTGGGCAGTCAATTTGATTTATAATATACCCCCGAAACCCAAGAAAAACACTAAACATGTGGAATTTCGATAGCGTCATCGAAGCCAAGGGAACACCTGATCTCCATAGCGGGACGCGAGAGAGAGAGAGAGAGAGAGAAAGAGAGAGAGAGAAAGAGAGAAAGGCAGAGGGGACGATTGGGCGGATTGTAACCCAATTCAACAATGGAGACTCGGCGATCGTCGATTACCAATTCATCTTGCGAGCTTGGGTTTGAGTGGAACTCCGAACCCACGATCTGGCTGGATTTAAGGGATTTGACCCCCGGGATTCCACGTGTTGGAAGAAAAAAAAGGTCTCCGAAAAGGATTCCATATATTGGTGTCGGGACCATTCCATGCGCCGGAACCGATCTCCGGGTTGCCCGCCCATCCTGACCTCCCGGGATCCCAAAGATCTTTTCAGATGCTGTTATTGTTTGATGGGCTTGGCATCAAAGGGACTACTTACCTAAAAAGGTCCTTTGCCCCACCCCGAATTGGGAAGTTTATCCCATAACAAAGAACATGACATAGGTAATCTAGCTCGTGCACTCTTTCCAAGACTCGGACAACCAACTTTCCCGTTGAAGGGAAACCTACCTCAAATACGGTGCTTACCCCATGGGGAGCTGCCGAAAGAATACGACGGTGCAACGCCGAGATTGCATCAGACGCTACTGTCGGTATCCTCTTCCGTCTGATACATCTCTGGTTTCATTAGACGGCATCAGAAGGGTTATCGCCTGGCTTTGCCTAGTTGAATTGTGTTAGCCCAGGTTCAACACTTAGTCCTTGGGACATGGAAGATGAAACCGTTTGGTAGGTCTCCGATAGGTGGAAAGACTAACTCAAGCAGTCCATAATCGTATTTCCATTGCAGCGGCTACATAGCTGAACGACTTCAAAAGCAATGAAGCAATGCGCATTGAGGTGTGAATATCACAAGTGCAAGACAGAAAGAAGGGCAACGCCAAATCCGAGTTCAGCTCCAAAATATTCACATGCATATAGGCAAAGTCCTAATTACCTATGTATGTACTGTGTTATCACCAAACCATCCATCCTATCCTCTTCACACCCCCCAAGCCCCTCAACTTTTCAAGCACCGCCCGACTCTGCTTACTGAGAAACATCAGTCCCAGCGAACCCCAGCAACTCATTCCACTTCTGCGCCGTAGCAGCGTCCCTCGTGCCTAGCGCCTGGATCTGGGCCTTGGCATCCAAGCACGCCGTCTTGGCCGCCGCGTTGGCCTGGCAGACGTTGGTCAGCTGGTCGCAGATGCGGTTGGTGATGATGTTGGGGTTGAGCGCCTCCTGCTGGCCCTTGGCCACGAGCGCGTCCTTGGCCTGGAAGGTGAACTCGGTGGCCTTGCGGTTGGCCCGGCCGCCGACGAAGCTCATGGTGGGCACGCAGAGACCGAAATCGGCGCCGGCCAGGGTGGACTTTTGGACGCCGTTGTTGCCGTTGTTGCCGGTGTTGGCGTTGCCGTTGCCGTTGCCGTTGTTGTTATTACCGTTGCCGATGTCAGCAGCCGCGGAGGTAGCGGCGGGCTGGACGATGGTGGTCAGAGTCCTGACCTTACCGCACCTGACCTTGGAGGCGGCGCTGGTGGCAGCAGGAGCAGCGGAGATGACAGCGGAGGTAACAGCACCAGTGTTGCCGTTGTTGTTACTATTGTTGTTGTTGTTTCCGTTGTTGTTACCAGCAGCGGGAGTGGTGCTGGAGCCGCTGGCGCTCTGAGCAGTAAAGTTGGTGAAGCCATTGGCAGCCATGATATCCGCAACACTCAATCCATCGGCAGCGAACGGAGTGGTGAGAGACTTGGCCGAGGCGGCATTCGCAACATCAGCGCCAGCCACATCCGGGTCAACAAGGGGAACGATGCCCCTGAGCTCCTTAGTGGCGGGCAGAGCCGGGTCGGAACAGACGGAAGGAATAGAGACAACAAAGGGGTTGAAGTTCTTTTCAGCAGCAACCAGCTTCTTGGCGGCGTCAATGACGGCCTTGTCATTGCCGAGTTCGGAAACAATTCTGTCGGCAAGGGTGAGCTAGATAGAGTGTTAATGAGGAACGATATTTGCAAGCTTTAGATGTACTGACCTTGTCACAGGCGTTGGCACCGGCGAGCAGGACACCGGGAGTGGAACCGGCAAGGGTGGGAGCAACGCCTGGGCTGCCGAAGTTGCTGAGAGAGGAGATTATCTGGGCAACAGACTGCTCCTGGCCGAAGCGAGCTTCAGCAGTAGCCAGAACGAGAGCGGTAAGGGCGAGTTTGGAGTACATGATGATCGAGCCTTTTCTGATCCGACGGGTGATAAAGCCGGTAGTTTAAGAGGATGCAAGTATGCTGGATATGGAAGAATCGAAGACCGGCCGAGCGGTTTGGAAATAAGTCAAGTGGAAGAGTAGTAATACTGCTGAAAAGAGTGAGAAGAAGGAAATAGTTGCCAGGACTTTAGAGATCGAAGACCCGAAAGAAGAGAGTGAAGCTGAATGATGATGAGAAAAGCGAAAGTGGTGATGTTTACGGGAGGACAGTCAAGTTATATAAAAACAAACACGACCTCCAGGCGAGCTGGATCCAGGGTCAAAGTTCATATAATGGGTTGTTGCCCTTGAAGGTGATCATACAGGCACACAACAGACCACGTACTGGGGAAAAGGGGGGCATTGTTTTTGTTGTCCTATATCAGACAAGGCATTGCTGTCGCTGTGTCAAGTAGTTGTGGTTAGGCAAGGGGAATCCCCTGCCCAGACTCCATGGGCGGTAAAACAGAACACCATCTCATCAGCCTGGTGAACTCTGGACACACGCTCGGCGACATTGCTTACTGCTCACAGCTCACTGCTTTACCATTTTGAAAGGTAGCATTCGGGAAGTTTCAAGGAGAAGCCTTTTTCTGGAAAAGCTAGCCTTGGAGTCTACCGAGGCTTGAGAGTGAGCCGTTGTAAGAGTTGGCGCCCGGGATTAGATTTGGGTATCTTCCCGATAACAGGAGTATGGTTCATCAGAGCGAGGTCGTGGTCGATGACAGTTCTGGACCTTGATTTTGGTGTTTCTTTCTGTTAGCGCAGAGAGACCCCGTTGCATCAATTTGTCAATGTGCAGGCATTTCGAACAAGCTTAAAATTCCGGCGCCCGTATTGAGTGGATGATATGAGGTCGTACGGATGGTGACCTCGATGGATGAAGATGGAGACGGGATACAGATGAAGTTAGGCGAGGTTGGATTTTCGTTCGGATGTTTCTCGCTTCGGCGTCAGGGCATGCCCACTGCAGTTAGGGGAAGCAAGCGCTATGACGGCGTTTAAAGACCCCCGCAGGCCCTGGGCTGTCAGCCACTGTTAGCTGCCTCACTAACCCGCTCTCGATGACATCAAACCACCAGGGCCGAGGTTGTGAGACGCTCCCGAGACGTCGGCACTTTTTTCTCCCGAACTCCTCCCCCATCTCCCGCTGCACAAGCTCGTCAAGTTCAGTTCAACGGACAGTCGCCGAAATATGTCACGATACCCTCAGAAAACCTCATTCCCAATTTGGTCATGGATTATCGATTGATTCCCCCACTTCCACCGAGGCCCAGATGCGCCGAGATGCGCTGCAATACACCGTGACGACAAGTTCTTCTCACAATGACATAACATTGAGCAGCGAGGACAGGCAAAATTTCTAACATCAGTATATACCAATACTTGCTCGTTCATCCTCGTTTTCTAAAGACCAACGGTTTCAAGCCCCTAAAAATGGACGAGATATATGGTCCCAGGGAACGGATTTGACGACGACGATGACGACGACAACAGGTCCATGATATTGTCCCATGCATCACACCACCAAGCCGCACCATGGAGGTAATCCTCTTCACTTCCTCTTCCAGTCATCTCGCCACGATAACAATCCATACCGGACATGGCTCGTCCACTCCGGCCTAGAAGCGGACAAGATCGACGCTACTTCCTTGGGGATTGTTAGCTGGCTGTCCTTCATATCAACTTTGTGGGAGACGGGGCACGGAGGACGGGGAAGGGGACATGAACCAAGTTGTCTCTGATAGCCCGCAACGCCCTCATAGGGCCTCTCCGCTCACTTTCCACCTCAGGGCCGTCCAGACTGAAGTATGTTCGGCTGTACGAGTGAAAGGCCCGGTGCTTTGTTGGTCCAGCGGCCGACATTTCAGTCCCTTTCCCATCTTCACCCATCACTTGATTGTGTTTGTCTTCACCACCCTTTTTATCCTCCGCCGCACCCACTATGTCCAAGAAGTCCGGATCAACAATAAGCCAAAACTCCTTCAGCCTCTCAAACCTCATCATCACGTTAGCCACACAACGTGCGCAAAAGGGCGGGGCAGAATCGGGATACTTGATCTCCAAATTCCTCCTCAGTTCCTCGTCGCCGTCAGGTCCGTCTGGCCCCGGACCCCCCGCAACCCCGACACGAGTCCAGTGCATACACTCATGCCGCCACATAGCCTGCAATTCCTCAAGGCTCAGTCCAACCCCCTCGTCGTCATCAGGATTCCCCTACACGTTCCATCTCGGTCGGAAATACCTGACCGCGAACTGGCGGGCGCCCGCAAACACAATGTGTTCGAAATCAGCCCAATCCACCGCCGTCATGGTCTCCTTTGGTCCGGCGTCTGCTCCTCCGAAGCAGACGAGATCGGTGGTCAGATCGAGGGTCAACTTGGTCATTGGCGTAGGCGGGCTACCATATCTGGGCATGGGCACAAGTGTCTTGTGCTTGATGGCCCGAATGTGTCGGATCACGGCGCAGCGGGCGTCATGGCAGGCGAGTGAAAGATTTCGCAGGTTCAGGTCCGCGGATTGGTGTCGGTCTGGGACGAGATGCATGTCCCAGTCGAGCCAGTCGGTGTCTGGGAGCTTCTGCAAAAAGTGAAGGCATGGCGAGAGGGCGGCTGCATGGTCCCAGACCAGGTCTTGAAGTTCGGCAGGGAGACGGGCGAAGTAGGTAAATATCATCATGTCGCGGTGGCTGAGTAATGAATCCCCGGAGAACAGGCAATGAAGGGTAAGTTGATCAATACACCCGGTCAGCAAATGGTTGGACCAGTTCGAACTTGCCTATTTAAGTCTGAAAGGTTTATCTTCCAAGTGAGATCCGCCAGTACGTCGCCAAGGTGGCCACCTTCAAGCTGTCACATGGCCCATCATTCAATGGAGCTCTTGGAAATTGCCCAATCATCCAACAAAAACCAATCGTCCCAAGACAAAGCCTCGAGGTCCCCTTTGACGGTCGGACATAATCATTATGATGCAACAGCTAGTGCTCACTCGGGGTTAGAGTTTAAGGAGCCCCTGAAGCTAAAGATAGAAAAGTGTCGTCTCATCCTTTGCACATCAAACAGAGGATATTCGAGTTACGAAGTAGCTCGGTTGCGACGTTACCTATCAAATAGTGAAAGGGAAACTGCGTGAGTAGTTACGAAGATCGCTAACTCCGTGATTTTTTCATAGCCAAATTATAAAACACTCTCTTGTTAGTTGTATTCCGTTTCTCGTAGTTGAGTGTTTGCTTCCGTCCTGACACAGTTTTGTTTACAAGTGTTTTTCTTAAAAGAAAACTGAAAGAATACCTACTATTCATACTAGGTTTCGATAGGGACGTGCTTTTCAGGGGTGAGGAGGCAATGAATGGATTGAAAGGGGTTGAACTAGTAGGTGAATTCGTCGTCTTTGAATTCGTAATCATCTTAGAATAAATTAACACATTCAGCGGAAGTAAATTTAGAGATGACGAATTTACCTATAGTTTCAACCTCTTTCAGTCTATCCATTATCTTCTTATCCACGTGAAGTACTTCCTCATTAAGGCCTACTACAAATAGTGAGTAATTTTTTTATTTTTTATTTTTTATTTTTTCTCTTTAAACGGAACCGTTCCTAATATCCTTCGATTTCCAACTAACCCTCCTTCAGGTTACGAGCTCGCGTTACCACCCTATGCCTACCTGACCCGGTTCCCTCTTACAACGCAAACGCTGCTCCCGCCGAAAGAAACTATCAAGCGAGTTTGTTGATGATCTCAGTTCTCGAGGAAGTATGGTATGTAGGTACCATACGTAGTACCTGTTCTAACATGCACCCCTCAATACTAGACGTCAACGACATATGCTGTACTCCGCCAGTATGTAAGATTTATTGGAAGAATGTTTCCTAGAGGGAAGTGCCGGTGTGGTACAGCATTTAAGAGGAAGCATCATAAGATGCAACTTGGAACAACCCATGCACGAGGCTCTAGGAGACCTATAGCGGCCGGAGAGAATACATTTGGTCAAAATGTTGATGATATGTACAGCTCAAGCGGGATACGTTTATGGCCCCGTTAATTATATGATGATTCGCGAGAGTAACATGGCCATGCCGATACTACCCTTGGAAGCTTACTCGGGTATGCTTTATACATTGCGTTTGGCTCAAGGAGTGCTGCTACCTACCTATATCCGGAGATAAGAAGCTTACCTCCATTCACAGACACTGCGAGCGTGCGGCCCAATTCAAAATTCCGTTCATGGTGACTCTGGTGTCTGTCTGGTGAAACATCGGGTGTGAACTTACCGGGTTAGGTACCTTGGCCTTTACACTACCGGTATGTGCAATGTGTTCAAGTTTCTTGTGCTCACTGTTCTCACTGTAAGCCTGGTCCCCTCTTCCCGCTCCGCCAAAAACGGAAGGTGATAGGATACCGACAAGGCACTTCTTGGCAACGGGCCAATCAGCAACATGAACCAATTTTCTGGGGAGTGGGAGCGAAGAAAGCTTGTGTTGGCTCGGCGAACGGCTTTGTGCATCCGACGACGGTTCCCAACGCCACCGTTCAATACATACTGTAGGCTAACTTCCCCAGCCTGCTAATGCTTCCCCTCTGCTTCTTCGACCGACGACGGTTAGTTGTGTCGGGACTTTGTTCCGTTATCGGCATCGTGCCGCTGTCCGCCCTACATATGAGGGTGTTGGGTGTCCCATGAGACTGGTGGTGTTTAGCTTTCTGATAAATGTGGAAATTGTGAAGGGTCTGGGGATGCCGCTCTCCCGCTGAAGGGCGTGCATGGTTGGATTCATTGTCGAGAAATATACCTTATCCCCGGATCGACATGTTCCCGGTAGCGTATGTGCTCTTCCGAATCCCTTTAGCGGTGAAATCGTATCATTTTTTGCTCTGACATTCTCTACTTCAAGTACTTGGTAACCACCCAAAAATTCGCCAAGAACCCGCAAAACCTGGTAAGGCTCAGGTATTTGCGTGCCAAGATGTATAAGTGGATGAAATTTATCCAATCGGTTAGCCATACGGATTTTCTTGGCAAAAATGATACGATTTCACCGCTAAAGGGATAGCCATGGTAGACTGGTTTTGTGCACGCTTTTATGCACAACCACCATCGAACCTCGCAACGTCCGATCTATTTCCCTGCCGCTTTTTGGGTTGGCACCTTTCCTTTCCGGGAAGTGCGAGGTCGCATTCCACGCGTGTTGAGAGTCTATAAAGTCCAAAAGTGACGCTACGGACAGTGTGGACTGCCCGCTCTCACCCAGCCGCTACGCTGGAACCTGGAGAACAAGCGTTGTTGCGTTCGTGATGGCGACCGAGTAACGAATGGACTCTTTTGGCCCCACGGAATCACAGTCCCTATAAGGGCTCCATTCGCACTCACTCCTCTCTTGTACGTTGTGCAAAATGAGATTTTAGCGGCTGGTAAGGAAATGTTTACCCATACTTTATCTCACCTAGGTACATGTAGACTTCCTTTCCTTGCTTCTCCTCTAAAAAGTGCTTGTTCCCCTTGCCGAGTTGCCGACTGTGTGTTCCCTTTCCTCTTCTGCTTGTGACTGGGCCTTTTTTTTTTTTTTTGCGCTTGCTGTGTTTTTACCTCGTTCCCTACACTACAAGTCGTAGTCCTATACCTTTACGAGTGCCAGAGCGTCTCGTTGCCATCACTGAGAATCTTGACGACGGCATTTTATAACGAGGAATACCCTTCGCCAGAATATTGAACCATCAAGGTATGTGTGGAGTTGTTTTATATCCCGTCCAAGTCCCCTGAAACCAGAACATGGCAGGTCCCACTGATTTTCATCGAAAAACGTGGGAGAAATCCCGGGGGAAATAAGGTTGGTTTGGCCTCCACTCACTCCGCGATCCACCATCTTCCCTGGCTGGTATTATCACGATCGTGGTTTAAGTCGACGGGGTTATTCTAAACCATTGAAGAATCATGATCCTACTCCTTTCCAGCACAGAACAGATGTCATGATTTACAACTTCACCAGTAACAATGGCTGACGTTCGTCTCAAGGAACGGCCCGCGCTGCGCTTACTGAGCACCTCACATCCGATATGACGGGATCGCAACTCCCGGGGCAAGCTGCTCCAGTCAGCAAAGACGAGCACCATAACAACAACCACCGCCATTCCTCTACCCCGGAAGAAGCAGAACGACTTGCCCTACAGCGACAAAAATCGATAGAACAAGCCATCGACGAAGGTCACGACGCCGACATCCCGTCCGACATCGGCTACGTGTTAGACGATCAAGGCGAGAAGCGACGGAAAGAGGCCATCCGGCGCAACTCTCTCGCTCGAGCACGGAGTCATGCCAGCCATACCAGCCATCATCACCAGCATGACCATGATCATGACATAGAAAAGGAAGCAGCCGGCAAGTCTACTTCCTCCAGCGATTCACATGGTGGTTCCCCACAAGACGATGCTGGCGCCACCACATCCGAAGAGGACGAGGCGAACATAGTGTGGTGGTCAGAAAACGACCCCGAAAACCCCTACAACTGGCCCCGCTGGCAAAAGGTTCTCAACGTAGGTCTCATCGGCGCGCAAACCTTCATCGCGCCGCTAGCCTCCTCCATCTTCGCTCCGGGTGTCCCCTCCGTGATGAAAGAATTCCACAACTCCTCGCCCGAACTGGCTTCCTTCGTGGTATCGGTGTACATCCTCGGTTTCGCCGCGGGACCTCTGGTGATTGCGCCCCTGAGCGAGATCTATGGACGGCTGATAGTCTATCACGTGTGTAACGTGTGTTTTATCGCTCTTCTGATTGCGTGTGCCGAGGCGCCGAATTTTAACGCGCTTATTGCTTTTCGTTTCTTGTCGGGCATCTTTGGATCTTGTGCCGTCACTAACGGCGGCGGGACGATTTCCGATATGATCACGCAGGAGAAGCGGGCAACGGCCATGGCGCTCATGACCATGGGCGTGCTTTTGGGACCCATTATTGCCCCCATCATAGGCGGTGTCGTCAGCGACTCGCACCTGGGCTGGCGCTGGGTGTTTTGGATCCTGACGATCCTGGCGGGCGTGGTGGCGCTGTGCATGCTCGTTTTCGGAAGGGAGTCGTACGCTCCTATTTTGCTGCAGAGGAGGGTCAACAGGCTGAGGAAGGAGACGGGTAATGAGTTGCTGAGGAGTAAGCTGGATATCGGACTGAGCCCGAGGGATTACTTCAAACGCAGCATTGTGAGGCCGCTGAAGATGCTCGTGTTGAGCCCGATTTGCATCGTCTTTGCCATCTATATCGCCATCGTGTATGGCTACATGTACCTCATGTTTACCACAATCTCGAGGGTGTTTACTAACCCGGAGACCTATAACTTTGGTATGTGGCAGGCGCACCTCCCTCCTGCTTTGCAAAGTGCTAATAACGAGGGTATAAAACAGGCACCAAGATCGTCGGCCTGGTTTTCGTCGGCATGGGTGTCGGTTCCCTCATTGGCCTCGTTTTCTTCAGCGTCGTTAGCAACCGCATCATGAAGGCCAAAGCCGGCCCGGACGGCAAGGGGCAATGCACTCCCGAGGATCGGCTTAGGGTTCTCCCCATCGGTGCTATTTTGCTGCCCGCCGGTTTCTTCATCTATGGCTGGACGGCCGAGTACCATGTCCATTGGATTGTGCCCATTATGAGCCACGCTCTGATCGGGTTCGGCAGCAACGTTATTTTCATGGCTATCAGCATGGTAAGTACTCTTCGCTTGCTTGTCGGAGGTAATCATGGACGAAACTGACGAATCGTGATAGGCCTTGATTGACACCTTCACCATCTACGCCGCATCTGCCCTGGCCGCCAACACGGTAGCGAGAAGTGTCTTTGGAGCTGTCCTTCCCATCTTCGGCTTACGAATGTACGACACGCTGGGGCTGGGATGGGGAAACAGTCTGTTGGCGTTCATCGCTGTGGCCTTGATCCCGGTGCCGTTTTTGTTGATCCGATATGGTGAATTGCTGCGGACGAGGTATGAGATTAAGAACCTCTAGGCGGAGTAGTTGAGCATATCGTTAATGCTGGTTTGTCGTGATTGTGAGTGAGAGTTTGGGATATATGGTTTGGCGGATGTTTCAGTGATGATGTTTATTACCATTGTAGACCTGTATGTGCATGACGAAAAAGGTCTCAACACAGAAATGGATCTCTCAAATACCAAATTGACTTCCCCGATGTGATCCATCAACAAGGGCAGTGACCCGTGGTGCAGATGCCCTGAACCCAGAATCGTGGATCGCACAGGCGTGGCTGGCGGGGCAACCCCCTTGTTTGCTGGCTGACTGGCTGGCTGGACTTGTCAACAGCCCCAGAGCTGCATCCCTGCGAACAGCCTCGGCTAACACCCGGAACAAGGGTCGGGAAACCACGGGATCACGCCCTGAACTTGGAGCCCTACAGCAACAGCTTGCGGAGACAACGAACACGCGCAAACTCTGGGCCACGAAAACGGGTGCGAGACCCCTTGGAAAGGTCCCTGGAAATCAAAGTGCGGTTGTTCCTGATTTAGAAACCCTATCGGAAGACACACAAAAAAAGAAATAAGGTATGCATCCCGCGGCCATCAGAACCGCTTCCCGAACGCCCATCTTCAAAGATCCACCCCCTTCCCTACCCAGCCTAGCTACTTAGCACCCACTGCCGGGTAAGAGGAGGCCGATCAGTACCCTGAGCCGGCAAAACTGGCCAGACTCAAAAGGACCTTCTCTGCTTCCTCTCTTCGACAAATATAACGACTGGCCATTCTGTCCAAAAGATGTATATACGTGTGGTGGAAACCGACAATCCTCCTGTCATGGCGCCACACTCCCCTCCTCCAGCTCGAGTAAAAGCCGATTCCTAATCGGCTCGCCTTCTTCGGCAAGGACACTTGATTCGATCCACACTCCTCGGCTGTAAAGGACGTTGTCGACCAAAACGCACCCAAGTTTCGCAGTGTTCTGTCCCATACGCCATTTATCGGGTCCTGTCGAACCAGCCGCTCGATCCAGCAATGGCAACGGACTGGTCCATCACCCATTCGCCGACGCCGAGATACTTGTCAACCCACTTTCCAACTTCCTTGTTCTCGCCAGCGACCTTGTCAGTTTTGAAGCTGTGATCACCAAATGTCAGTCTTTCGCTCGAAAATGCCACCGGCAGGCATGAATGGGTCGGCGGGTTCGGGTTCGAAATAGGGAGCGAGGCATGGGAGGGGCGGTGTCCGCAGGGTAGGGAGCGCATCGGAGCAACTCACGTCAGACCGGTCGAGCGCTTCATTCCAGCGAGGAATGCCGAAACTGTTAAACACAACCCACATCGAGTCAGTGGAAACCCGAAAACAGGCCACGAGAACCGACCGCGATCGATCGTTCTTTCTGGAACTGGAACTTACGCAGGACAGCGTCAAAGGCATAGTGGCTCAAACGTCCGAGCTTCGACCATAAGCCTAGTGTCAGCAAATCGAGGAGCTGGGAGAAGAGATTCTTAGAACTCCGTTGAACAGCAAGCGACGAAGCGGCAGCAGCAGCAGCAGCAGCGGCAGGCGAGTTCGAGGGCAAGACGATGGAGATTAATGACGAGATCGGGAAATCCGGAGAAGGGGCCGGGGATCTCTGTACATTCGGACGGAGGATGTAGAACAACAACGCTAACGACGCAAGAAACTTCGGGGTACCCACCACCATCTTGAGGAGTGGTCTTGTTGGATGCGACAAAAAAAGAGTTATCGAGAAGAGGAGGAAACGCGATGCGATGCGATATGCGATGCGACAAATCGATTTCGGGATTGGCGCCGTCGGGTGGTCGATGTCGATGGTGGTGGTGATGATGATATTCCCGGGGGGGCGGAGCGGTGTTGCAGGTCAGGAAGGTGTTTCAACGGGGGAGGATTCGAGTGCCTGCACCACCAAGGCGTCGGGTGAGCGGTGGGCAACGTATAACGGGGCGATCACAGGGGGGCGGGAAAGCGGCCTAGAGGTACCTCTGGCGCCGGGACACAGCGGATAAGGATCGTGCGGAGCGGCGGGGGGCTGGAAGGCTGGAAAGAGAACTGAAGAAGAACACGGGCCAGGGATTGTCAGGAGACATGGAACCGGGGAGTTCAGGCTCGAGATGATCTTGGCATTGTCACGTGTGGAAGCTCGTGATTTCTCTGGGCGGTCTTTGAGTGGGTCCATTGTCGGTGGAGCCAACGGAGCGATGATCGGTTTAATGGTCTGTGCCCATGCCAGTCCGGCCAAATTTAGGGTTGGGTTGACGATTGCCTTTTGGGCCGGAGCGGGGCATGGTCAGCGACCTTGAGTGGGGGCGAGGGGCAGAGAGCAGGCATGAGCTGCGCGGCACTGACCGGCCAGTGGCGGCTTGGGTGCTGTTTTGGTGGGCTTTGGTGGGATGACAAGGTTGCACCTTCCAGAGCTCCCAATGCTGCCTCCGCGAAGACGCCGACACGGGGGCCGGGCGTCAAGAGCGGATGCGAAGAGGGATCCAACCTTCCGTCGACGTTTCGAGGGCGCGCACTGCCGCTTTCGCCATAGGGAAGGAGTCAACGAGAGATACCAAAATGAGCCAAACAAGGGGAAGGAAGGGAACCAGTGGTGCAGGCGCGGTGTGCTAGTGGTGCAGGCGTTTCTCTTATCAGTTTTTATCGCGCAACAGGAGCCCGTCAAAGATTGGTTCGAGCCTGGGCGAAACGAGAAAGCAGAAGGAAAAGAAAAAAAAAAGACCCAGGTTCATTTCCCTTCCAGTCTTGGTGTTCAGTTCATGCTTTCTGATTTCTGTCCTTCTCTCTTCCTCTCCCTCTCCCCAAACTTTTTTCTCAACATTTCCCCGTCCTTCTTCATCCCCAAGCTTGAGCTCCAGATTTCGTCTCGAGATCTGAACAACTGAATTATCAGCTTCGGTGTCCCAGGTACGTTTGACAGAAATGACGGCTGTTCCCCAATTGCTTCTATTCCCCCTAGATTGAAAGAAGTGGAAGTGCCACAAACACCATGATGGGGGAGGCGGATAATTCGGATTCGGATCTCCTTCGTACGGGCTCCATGTTGTGTCATCATTTTGCTCCCCTTCTCCAAAGTCTGGGCTCCAGCTGCGAGACGTGGGGTAAATTGAGCTGGACAGAACAGCGCCCCCCAACTTTGGGAACAAACCGATAAAAAGATCCAACAAAATTTCCTCCCTCCAACACCTCTTCACCATTCTCCCTCGCTTCTGCACCAGCACTGCGCACCCTTTGTCCTGCAATTGTTAGTTTTGCGCATTGCGCTTGTCTAGGTTGAAAGCTTATTTACTGACGCTAAAGCTGTCGATCCTGCAGATTTCCCTATACATACCCCAAAGCTCGCGTCAACCCCGCGCGCTTCTCCAATCTACACACCGACATCATCTCTCAACACCACACAAACACCTTCACAATGGCCGCTACTGCGCTTGACCACCTCAACCTTGGAGGCAAGATTGAGTGGCTCTCTCAGCTCAACACTGAGTTCCAGCCTGCTCGCGAGTTCCGCCGCACTTCCATCATCTGCACCATTGGCCCCAAGACCAACTCGGTCGAGGCCATCAACAAGCTCCGCGACAGTGGTCTCAACGTCGTTCGCATGAACTTCTCCCACGGCAGCTACGAGTATCACCGTACGTATCCTTCCTCCCTGACTTCTGGCGGCACCTTTTGAAAACCCGCCGATGGTGTAAGGACCGCCAAGCTTCTATACGCCTTAGCTTTCTGAGACCATTGGTGCCTCATTTTGCACAAGTCCTGCTGCACAGCTTACCTGCTAACATTGAGCCAACTATAGAGTCCGTCATTGACAATACTCGCGAGGCCGAGAAGGTCCAGTCTGGCCGTCCTATTGCCATTGCCCTTGACACCAAGGGCCCTGAGATCCGTACCGGCAACACCCCGAACGATGAAGATCTTCCCATCTCCGCCGGTACCATTCTCAACATCACCACCGATGAGCAGTACAAGACTGCGTGCTCTACTGAGAACATGTAAGTCCAAATGGATTTGCTTTTGGGCATGTGCCTGTGGGGCCGATCACCGCTGACATCATTGCAGGTACGTCGACTATGTGAACATCACCAAGGTCATTGCTCCCGGCCGTATCATCTACGTCGACGATGGTGTCCTCGCTTTCGAGGTTCTCGAGGTTGTCGATGACAAGACTATCAAGGTCAAGGCCCGCAACAACGGCTTCATCTCCTCCCGCAAGGGTGTCAACCTTCCCAACACCGATGTCGATCTCCCTGCTCTTTCCGAGAAGGATAAGGCCGATCTCAGGTTCGGTGTCAAGAACAACGTCGACATTGTCTTTGCTTGTGAGTTCAACCGGGGAAAATCTGCGATATTTGGGATGATTGCTAACATCTGATAATAGCCTTTATCCGTCGCGGTCAGGACATCAAGGACATTCGTGAGGTCCTCGGCGCTGAGGGCAAGCACATCCAGATCATCGCCAAGATCGAGAACAGGCAGGGTCTCAACAACTTCGCTGAGATTCTCGCCGAGACCGACGGTGTCATGGTTGCCCGTGGTGACTTGGGTATCGAGATTCCCGCCGCCGAAGTTTTCGCTGCTCAGAAGAAGATCATTGCCATGTGCAACATTGCCGGCAAGCCCGTCATCTGCGCTACCCAGATGCTCGAGTCCATGATCAAGAACCCCAGACCCACCCGCGCTGAGATCAGCGATGTTGGTAACGCTGTTACCGATGGTGCTGACTGCGTCATGCTTTCTGGTGAGACCGCAAAGGGTGCTTATCCCAACGAGGCCGTCCGTGAGATGAGCGAGGCCGTCCTCAAGGCCGAGAACACCATCCCC
The DNA here is from genome assembly GCA_033297205.1 of Pseudoneurospora amorphoporcata. Classification (NCBI taxonomy): domain Eukaryota; kingdom Fungi; phylum Ascomycota; class Sordariomycetes; order Sordariales; family Sordariaceae; genus Pseudoneurospora; species Pseudoneurospora amorphoporcata. Next base: position 16,857 of record MU859393.1, read on the forward strand.
TACGTCAGCCACTTCGAGGAGCTTTGCAGCTTGGCCAAGCGCCCCGTCTCCGTTGTCGAGTCTTGCGCCATGGCCGCTGTCCGCGCCTCCCTCGACCTTAACGCCGCTGCCATCCTTGTTCTTTCCACATCCGGCGAGTCCGCTCGTCTCATCTCCAAGTACCGCCCTGTAGCTCCCATTATCATGATCACCAGGAACGATTCCTCTTCGAGGTTCGCCCATCTTTACCGTGGTGTCTATCCCTTCCTTTTCCCCGAGTCCAAGCCCGACTTTACCAAGGTCAACTGGCAGGAGGATGTTGATCGTCGCATCAAGTGGGGTCTCAGCCACGCCATTGCCCTCAACATTCTCAACAAGGGCGAGACCGTTGTCGTTGTTCAGGGCTGGAAGGGTGGTATGGGTAACACCAACACGTTCCGTATCGTTAAGGCCGATCTCAACCACCTCGGTCTTGGCCAGCTTTAAATGCAGGCATATGAACAGGGGAAAAGCTTGAAGGTTAGATGAGTTGGCTTAATCACTGGTTATTTTCGTGTCATGATTATGATGGTTACAAGGCCTCGGTAAAGGTTATTGGTGTTGGGTTTTGGGGAGAAATTGCTTTTCAAGTGGACACATTTCTAGGTCCGTTCAATAGACTTCCTATGCATGAGCAATTTCGTGTCCTTATCTCTTTTCTCAATCTTTTCATGGGTATGCGCGTTGACGTATCACAGAACTACAAGATTCACTCAAACCATTCGAATTATCATACTAAAAGCAACTCTATTCGAAATGAACACATAACTACAGGGTCTCCGTCAGCACAAAAGAACATTGGCAACTGCCCGTCTTATCCATGCGCGACGCCTTCAAGGCCACCTCCCAACCTTCTTGGCCGAACGAGATCCAGCATAACCACTGCAAGCGTAATCGGATTCTGTATCCGATGACAAATGCTCCTCTTCCTCGTCCTCGTCCTCCTCCACATCCGACGACCCTGCCGAGCTCACACTGGCCACCATTACCGATTCGTCCACCATCTTCCCCGTCTCCCTCGAGACATGGACCGGCTTGAACTGACACATGGTCGTCCCATTACCGCCAAACAGTCCGGCCGGTACAGGAAGCTCTAAGCGGAACAAGGTGGCATGGTAGGAAGAAAAGGCCTGCTGGATAGGCTCCTCGTATTGCAAACCGGGGACAGATTCAAGGTAGTTCCGGAACTGGTCAATAGCCAAGACGAGCGGATCAGTGGAAGGAAGGTTACTGGAGTGGAAGCGCCCAGGACGCTCGATGACGTACTCGCGCGCGTCGAGGATGAGCGCCGTGAGAGAGTGTAGGGCTAGGCAAGCTTTACGGAGAGCTTCACTGGTAAATGGTGATGAGAGGTTGTTTACGGTCGTGAGGGGTTTGTACCCGGGACCCGGAGGAGCTCCGGTGGGGAAGTAGTGCACTTGTGCAGGAGGAGAGGGAATGTAGTACACATGTTCGGGATTAGGGTGAGACATGGAGCAGAGATAGGGGGCCGTGGCTTCACGGCCTCGTGCTCGGGTCATGGGCGGAGTGGTGCGAAGGTGTCCGGTCCAATTTTTGGGCACTTTCCACTTCTGACCACCGAGGACGATGGGCTTGTCATGTCCGTCCTGTCCCTGCCCTCGGGGGGCGTCGATGTGGAACCAGGCCCCCGAGTACTTTGTGTCGGTAACTACCTGCTCCCAAAAGGGGGAAAGGTATCCAGCACCGGCCTTGTCGGTGTCATTGCCGATGAGGTTCATCTCGGCGAGGTCCGACTCGCTGGCAACGTCGTGCAGCGCATTGAAGAGGGTGGCCAGACTGCTTTCGACGACAAGGTGCAAGTGGCTACGCGTACCAACTTGGTCTTGGTGATCGTAGCCGTAGGCATAGGGGTTCATACCGCCGCTGTTTTTGAACAGAGCTGTGATGAGCCAGTCGGCGTGCTCAGGGTCAATGGCGAGGTAGTTCTCGTGGTTGATGCCGTCAGGGTGGACGAGGTGGAACATGGAGTAGTCGTAGCTGGCGCGGGGGAGGAGGCTCTTGAGAAGTTCGTTGCAGGCGAAGGGGTGGGTTGGGGCTGGTGGTTTGCTGAAGGTGTTTTTCATGGCTTGGCTGGGGACTTGAAGGCCAGTGTCGATCGCGGTAGTCTTCTTGGGTCTTCCTGGTCCGGCTTTTCCAGTGTTGCGAGGGGCCTGTTTGGGTGGCATGGTTGGTGGAATTGAGTTGATGACTTTGGGCTGCTAAGTCTTGGAGGGCTGTGTATGCTTTCTTGGTGTTAATACAGGTCTAAGGAGGGAAAAACGAGCTTATATAGAGTTCCATGATGGCAGTGAGGCTGTATACCATCATCATAAGAGTCGAGACACATCAACAGCATAAACAATGCACTTGTGATAGGTAACACATCAGGATCGTCAACATGCTAGATAGGCTTTGAACCATCTTATTGTCATTCAATATTGCCTTTGATAGAGTTATGGATGTGTTTTCGATGGGAGTTGTTCTCGGCCAAAGAAGCTGTGCCTAACTGAAGCCATAGTCGCGCTGAGAAGCTTTGAGATGAGACTTGCTTGGTGTTTTCCGACCAGCCTACTGAGCTGTTTAGCGGACAGAGATGAGTGGATAGAGATGGAAACCCGGGCGCTGTATTGGCACAAAGAGACAATGGCAGTTCTTGATCAACTTGTACTTGATCACACTATGATATTCTTCTTCTTTTTTACAGATCGAATCGGTCTGAGATCCGGTGAGATTAAATGTCTTGACGAATGGAAGCATTCTGAGCCGAACGGAGCTTGTTCATTAACAACGAGAGGAAGTGCGTTGAAGATGAAGCTTCCGAAGAGAGCACAGAGAAGTGGATCCACTGGTAAGCTCAAATGGAGCCAAACAATGGCGTCACTGCTAGCTTTCGCTTAATTGGGCCAATACGTACCTCTACCTTAGGTGGGGCACATGCCACCTGCTCTTGCTGTACAGACAGCTCCCGAAGTGTGGCCTGTGTGGGTGTGTGCAGTGACTACCTAGGTCTAACTGACAAACTTCCCTCGTGGTGCCTGGCACTTGAACTGAACTGTCATCTGTTTATCAGGCACTGCATCATCAGATTAAAGAAGTATCCAATCATCCCCGCCATCATCATCATCATCATCATCGTTATCATCAGTTCTATCCTCCAGGCTTGTACTGATCTGTCATCTTGCAACTTCTTACTGGGCTCTGTTGCTCGTACTTGAACCATTCGCACTGCTGGATTCGACCGTCCTACCGACTTTGTTGCTTTTTGCTATATTCGTTTTGCGTATGTCGGTCAGGGTTGTCGATTGCCAGTTGGCCCTGAACTCCTATCACACTTCACTTCAAGTTGCTTCCTTCGTCGATGTAAGCCCGACTCTTCCTCGTGTAAGAGTGACAGCAGAGTCTGGAATACACTGCCACATCGGCACAAACTTACCTATCTATCCACCTTCTCAGCGTGCGCAATACCGCTTCTATCCCTCCGTTACTGATATTATATCTCTTGTGCCTACAGCGACCTCCTTGCGAATGAACACGACTATTAGTTTTGTTGCCATTCAGCAACCCTTCCTTCTCGCGACTATCCCGCCCCCGAGACGAATTTAACATGTGGCCTAACCAAACAAGCCGCTCCGTCCGGAAGAAGTCCAGCGAGTACGACTTGGACGAGCTATCCCCTCGCCCTGACAACCCCTTTTTAAGCCACCGCGCATCACAGAATCACAGTCAGCCAGCCTTCCGACGACGAACTTCGCCGTCCCCATCCCGATCTTCGGCCTTCAGTGACAAGGCAAGCACGACTAGGTCGACATCTAAGAGCAAGAAATCTCGCGTTCTGTTCGCCGGGCCGCCGCCACCCATATTCTCGACGCAAATTATACAACGAGAAGTTAAGGATCGGTACTCTTCGACGCCAACGTCACCGCTCGAGTTCGGAGTGTCCACCATCGCCCTGAATATCAACAGCGTCTTATTTGACAAGGGGGATCCCACAGTGCGTAATCGAGATGACGTCCGCTTCGAGCAAGACACATTCTGGCGTAACCTACAACACCGCGAATGGCTGATTCAGAAGGAATTCCAACACATACTCGACGCCCAGGCTACGGGACTGATGGCGAACCTCGACCCAGATTCTGCCCCACCATCAAGCTCGAACGTTAGTGATGCCGGAAGCACGTCAACTGCTCGTCGGTCCCATGCCGTCTTTGAGCTGCCCACCCGTACAACGGAAACGGGAGAGATCATTCCCGTTCGCCAACCGCGCCAGAAAACCCTAACCTTGCGCGGGGCCAGAGCCGCTTTAGCGAGGACCATGGCACTCGCCGCCGACCTGAAGATCGAGGAGGAAGCGAACCTCGACTCTGCGCTCTTTATCCGTAAGAAGGCGCTCTCAGAGTTGCGCAGGCTTTCGACGCAGCGGGATGCGATTGTGGAAGAACTACGCACGTTGGAGGGCGATGATGAGGAGCCGCTTGCTCGCGAACTGCGCGAGCTTGACGAAGAGTATACCAATGTGCGTGCGGAAATAGCCGAGCTGGAAGAGCGGTTGGTGGATTTGCGGAAGCGAAAACGCTGGCTTGATGGGCGGAGGCTGGATGTTAGGAATCGCCGCGAGGCCGGCCTCAGTGGTTACAAAGGAGCCTTGAGAGAGGTGGATGATAAACTGGAGGATGTCTTAATCAAACCGAGGGTTCTGCCCTTGGATATTGAGGCTGTCGTGGGGCCAAGTCACAATGAGGGTAATCAAGAAGTGGAGCAGCAGGCCTTGGTAGGTCTGGAGTTCATGCGCCTACGACCGGAGCGGCGGACTGCCGACATGGCGAAGGATTGGTGGGAGAGTGAGGTTGCCCTTCTCGAGCGGCGCAAAGAGGAGGTAAACAAGGAACGTTCAGCATTAGAGGAGGGCGCCGAGGTCTGGAGGGAGGTTGTCAGGTTGGTAATGGCATACGAGGAAGATTTACGCAAAGAGATTGCAAAGGCCAGCCGTGCTGAGCCCCAAGGCTTCAGCCATGATAGCGGCAAGGGCAAGGGAAAGGCCGTCGCCGATGATCAGGCAACAAGCCCACTCAAGTTCTATTCATCACAGCTCGATAAGATCACAAAAGTCATGGGTGAGCTAGAGGAAAAATTCAACCTTGCCGAAGAACACGGGTGGAAGTTGCTGTTATATGCCATAGGGGCCGAGTTGGAAGCCTTCAAGCAGGCCAAAGAGATGATCCGAGGCATGCTGATGGAACAGGGTTACGAAGTCGAAGATGAAAAGGAGTACCAAGGGAGCAACGGAAGTACTCCGCGACTGGGGAGGTCCGCAGCGACCGTCTTGCAGGATTCTACTGGAGCTTGGTCTACCAATAATCGATCAACAGCCACTGAACACTATGGCGTTGACGATGTCGGTCACCAAGGTAGCAACGACGACAATCATACCTATGGCCGTAATCACCTGGATTTGGTGGATCTTGAGGATGAACCGCATGAGCATGAAGAGGAGAAGCATACGGATCATGATGAAAGTGATGACAATGAGGTCCCGCCGGACTTGCTCGTTTCCAGGATCGATAACGAGGATGAAGATTCACAACCGGGAGGGGGCGTGGGTCTCCGGGCTTCGCGCCAAGGTCTAGAATCGACCAAGACGACGGACAGTGAGAACGATGTGCCACCGGAGTTTTTGGCGCATCATGGCGACGACGTGGAGTAGTTAGCCCGAGGATTCGCGAGGCTGTCACTTGGATGAGCTCCTACACAAATACAAAGCTGTCTTCTAATAGCGTGTTGTACTTGTCTTTTGCTGTAGGTCTTGAATAAGCGAATTTGTGTCTTTTTTTTTTTTTTTTTTTTTTTTTTTTTTTTTGTTTTTTTTTTTGGTTGGGGGGGGGGTGGGGGGGTTTGGGTTTTGTGGGGGGCATGGGGGGGGGGGGCGCCCCACGCAAGCAGAATATATGAAGAGG
>MU859394.1:0-22656 GCA_033297205.1 Pseudoneurospora amorphoporcata
ATGTGTGTAGAGGACTGGCTATATAGGCGAGAGCCCAGACATGCCAGTCCGTGTGCGCGGACGTGCAGTGCGACAATGTCACAGGCTAACCCGGTGACAATTGGGCAATCATAGGCTAATCCCGTGGCATCTGGACCGCACAGGCACTTGTAAAAGGAGAGTCAAGGGATGGAATAGTCTTGCTTCTTCATAATAGAATACGGCATCTTGATAATAGTAGAAGGTACCAGAATTTACAAAATTCCTATAAATTTGCCTATCCTCCCAAACCCTTCTAGTGGCACGCTAGAAAAAAGAAATAGAGAGACAGGAATTGAGAACAACATAGAATACATTATATGTCTTGCGAGAAACTAATAAACCAAACCAGTCCTAATATAGTACCGATAGATATTATCCGTCCCTGGAAGTTAGAATGACCCGGTCGATAATTCGGTGGCAGCCAGAGTACGTTCTGGCTATTGCAAGTAATCCAAGACTTGTCCTGTCCTAAGCCATAGCGATGGCTCTCTGGATTATCTAGTACAACTTGGCTTTTAGTAGTTTCTGTAACTATTTTAATACGTCCAACGTTAGTATGTAGGTAGCGATTGGTAGGGTCAAACGAGATATCGGTCATTATAGTACTAGTAGGAATCGTCTGGAGGCAGCTCCCCGACGCCGGATCCCAGATCTTGATCGTGTTATCCCACGAACCGGACGCAAGCCGCTGGCCATCAGGCGAGAATGCCACGGAGTAAACGGAGCCGCGATGGCCTTCTAGAGTCTGGAGGCAGCTCCCCGACGCCGGATCCCAGATCTTGATCGTTTTATCATCTGAACCGGACCCAGACGCAAGCCGCTGGCCATCAGGCGAGAAGGCCACGGAGGGAACCCAATGGTTATGGCCTTCTAGGGTCTGGAGGCAGCTCCCCGACGCCGGATCCCAGATCTTGATCGTTTGGTCCCCCGAACCGGACGCAAGCCGCTGGCTATCAGGCGAGAAGGCTATAGAGGAAACGTGGCCGCTATAGCCTTCTAGGGTTTGGAGGCAGCTCCCCGACGCCGGATCCCAGATCTTGATCGTTTTATCATACGAACCGGACGCAAGCCGCTGGCCATCCGACGAGAATACCATAAAGGAAACGGAGCCGCTATGGCCTTCTAGGGTCTGGAGGCAGCTCCCCGACGCCGGATCCCAGATCTTGATCGTCTCATCATCTGAACCAGACGCAAGCCGCTGGCCATCAGGCGAGAAGGCTATAGAGAAAACGGGGCCGCTATGGCCTTCTAGGGTCTGGAGGCAGCTCCCCGACACCGGATCCCAGATCTTGATCGTGCCGTCATCCGAACCGGACGCAAGCCGCTGGCCATCCGGCGAGAATGCCACGGAGGAAACGGAGTCGCTATGGCCTTCTAGGGTCTGGAGGCAGCTCCCTGACGCCGGATCCCAGATCTTGATCGTTTTATCATCCGAACCGGACGCAAGCCGCTGGCCATCAGGCGAGAAGGCCACTGATTCAACGGAGCCGCTATGGCCTTCTAGGGTCTGGAGGCAGCTCCCCGAGACCGGATCCCAGATCTTGATCGTTTTATCCCACGAACCGGACGCAAGCCGCTGGCCATCAGGCGAGAAGGCCACTGATTCAACGGAGCCGCTATGGCCTTCTAGGGTCTGGAGGCAGCTCCCCGACGCCGGATCCCAGATCTTGATCGTTTTATCATCCGAACTGGACGCAAGCCGCTGGCCATCAGGCGAGAAGGCCACGGAGGAAACGTAGCCGCTATGGCCTTCTAGGGTCTGGAGGCAGCTCCCCGACACCGGATCCCAGATCTTGATCGTTTTATCCCACGAACCGGACGCAAGCCGCTGGCCATCAGGCGAGAAGGCCACTAAGAGAACGGAATTGCTATGGCCTTTTAGGGTCTGGAGGCAGCTCCCCGACGCCGGATCCCAGATCTTGATCGTGTGGTCATACGAACCGGACGCCAGCCGCTGGCCATCAGGCGAGAAGGCCACTGATTCAACGGAGCCGCTATGGCCTTCTAGGGTCTGGAGGCATGCATTCCAGTCCAATTCCACAGTCGGCTTAGTTCGAATCCATTCAGGTTCTTCTGCCCTGAAATTCCTTTTTATCAAGCTACCGCTTGGAGCAAATACAAGCGCTGATATGTATGCTTGAAGTGGAGCTTGCTCTATTATTGATTTATACGATAGAGCAAACCGGTAAGCATCCCAAACAAGCTTTGATAACTGCGACTGATTATTACCTCCCTATATCTTTAGTTAGACCAAGTTTCTAGGGCGGAGTTAGACTTATACTTACTAGCAGGCCCTCGAGCTTTCTAATAGCAACAACGCCCGCAGGCATAGCTTGGAGTAGACTTAGAGCTTCCAGCCAGTAAAGGTACTTCGTCTTGAGGAATGTATAGACAATCCCATTATCCTGTAAACAATCATGCCGTTTTGTGTTCGTACCAGAAACTGAGTCACACAAGTGATCAACCCAGTAGACGCACGAGTACCGCACCGTCGCTAGCGGGTCCGGATCCGGTACTTGGACCTTATCACTCGGAAATCCCGGTGCCCTTAAGCTGTATATGTCGCGTCGCAGTATTGTAGACATGGCATCAAGTGACCTCGAGAAGATGGTACAGTTCACATCTTCTTTCCCAGAAGGAAAGATCCACTTGAACGCCTCCTGAAAAGCTTGGTTGCCAGCTTTATCAGAAGCATTGCCCAATAGAAAGTCCTTGGCTGATTGGTGGACAAAATAAACAGTCTGGTCTCGAAGAGTCAAAAACGAGCCGCAAAGCACTATAAGCTCTTCCAGGGACTGCGGATCGTCTGAAATATCGTCTGACATCTCCACGAGAGTGGTCAGTTCTTGAAGGCTGATGGGTCGGCGAACGATAGAGGAGACGGCAAGAATTTGCCTGCACAGATCCGCATAATCGGACTGAATAATCTGCTCCATCATCCGCGCATACAAGGAATCCAACCCGGGGGGGAATGCCCGTAATTTTGTAAGTGTCTCCCACCTCCGAACGCTCGGGTCTGCAAGTACTTGGCAGACTAAGGCCACCCAAAGAAAAGTCCCATTCGCGTTAGAAGAGAGATAGTCATGTACAACCGTCTGCATTGTGCTGTCGTACTGTTTCTGCTGCGACAAGTGAAGGACTTTGTGGCGGATATATGCACTGACGGCGGTAGTGACGGATTCGGCGTTTAGCTCGAGGCTGAGTCTGGACTGCTGCGCGACCATCGCCAACTGTTCTTCGATCTGCACCCAGTTGCGACTAGATACAAGCCACTTGACACGAGCAGACACAGATGATATCTGGACGATCAACTTGAGAAGCTGCGGTTGGTCTGTCACACATTCGTCCAGAGCATCAATTACCAGATAGGTGACCTTCAAGTTCGGGTCTTCTAGCATCTCGTATAAAACCTTAGACAGGACGATCCATGCCATTGCGTCATCGGAGGGGTATGTGTTCTCCGGTAAATGTGAGAGCAGGCGTGGTTGCCGGTGGGCAAGCAGGTAGATTAAGCCTCGTAGCACGGCAGTTGCGTTATTGATGCGCGAGTCGGTAGCTTGGCAGAAGAAATACGCCAAGTTGCCGCCATCAGCGATCACACGCCGCTCTAGCTCGTCGATGATACCGCATAGTAACATGGTCTTGCCCTTGCCTGGATCTCCCTTGATCCAGAGCAGGCGACTCTCCCGCAGCTGGCGCCATCGCTTGAAGTCGGGGTTGTCGAAGACCCAACGGTAAGCATTAGCCAGCAGACCGCCCTTCGCCAGCTCAATCCGCTCCTTTTCGACGTGCGGGTCTCGCGGGTCTCCGGACCACAATTTTGCCAGACAGAGGTAATCCTCGTGAACCTTGTCCTGCAGCCGCTTCAATGCTGTTGGATGTTAGCACAAGCCCGTACCATCATCAGCCGTGGTGGAAACCTACATCCATAGTAGTTGTAGTTATATTGCGGCCCAGCGGCGTTGTTATTATACTGAGCCCCCTGGCCGGTATTGGCGTTGGAGAAACCCGAACCAGAATTGTAGAAAGACCAGGACCTTTTCATATTGCAAAAATTGGGCTTCGGGGTGTGTATAATGCTTGCTTACAAGATCAAACGTGTGGAATTAAAGGAGTTGGTCGTCTTGCAATGTTCAGGGAGAAAGCGAGGGGTTGACAGAACGGAACGAAAAGATGAGTATTGACCAACTGGTTGGCCGACCAAAATCTCAAAGATGTAGTGTCCCCAAACTTTGGTTTGCAGCTCAGAAGACTCATCCCCAACTAAAGGTGGTCTCAAAGCTGTAGGATGGCGGATGTGCTAGCGAAATGTACACATTTGCGGCATCAGCTGTTGACGCCTGGCCTTCCAGATCAGCCTAGGTGTCAAGATGCCCAATGGACGCTACCTGTTAATGCCCAAATTCCCAGTCTGGCGTGGGTCGGCCACCAATCGCATGTGCCATTAGTAGTGTGAAGATATCCTTTCGGGGAAAGCTGAATGCGACGCCTGCCCCCACAACACGCCGAGCCACAATGTACCTCCAAGGTGATATCGACATTTCATTGGTAACTGTGAAATAGTCTAGAGCAGTTAGCATATGGTTTCTGGCATAGGCGAGGGGAGATCATACGCTGAATCGAGGCATCGCCCAAAAAAACCTACATTTTACCCCTACTAGCGCAATTCCGAGCTGACGGGAACAAGGACTAGTAGTAAATGGCCTGCTTGGGCGTGTGAGTGCCATAGTGCACCCAGTCCGTGGTGGCTGTGAAGCCAAAGAAGGGAATCATTCGAACTGTGGCAGACCCAAATGAATGGTTAACCGCCCGGGTAGTCATCCAATCATGGCATGGAAGCCAGGAGTCCATGTTGAGGATGGTGGGAAATGGAGGAACGGGCCGCAATGTGGATGGTCCATGACAAAAAGGTTCGGGGGGGTTCGGGTGTTTACAGCGTCTTGTTCCCCTGGGCCAATGATTGTCATCGAGACTGCACACGTCAAACACTCACAACACAACCTCAAACCAATTGACCAAACACCTCGACAGTTGTCAATCGATGAGGCTTCATCTTCAGGCCATCGTCCCCAGCCCAACCCAGGCTTAAAGCCATCCCACCCTAGCTGCCGGCTTCTGATCCTAGAGCTGTGGTTGGCTTGTTGCTCTCAACGCCACCGTCACCCTGTTTCGCAGCCCTGGCATGCAGCTCTCTCCGCCAATCGACTCGTGTGAGAAGATTCTGGGCGTTTGCTGCACAGACCGCTAGTCCTTTGCCCTGCAGGCACCCTCTTTGACAGCGGTTCTGGCACTTCCCAGAATCCCCTCCTTTGCAGACCTTCCTCCTCTTTGTATCGCCAGCTCTATATAGCTGGCGATCCCTTCCAGCCTTAGTTAGCTGGATCCCTCAATCAACATCATTCCCATCATTTCGTGATCCATCTCATAACTCGTCTACAAAGGTGTTGGCGGCTGCGCCGGCAGTGTGTTGCAAGCCAACCAATCTGACCACCTTTGATATAGTTCGTGACCTTCCTTTTAAAGGTAGGAGACAAAGCCTTATTATGATCTATAATAGCTGCCAAATCTGAAGCGGCCTTATTCATTTGTCGTAAGTTCATAGGCGTTTGAAATGGCGTAGAGGAGGAGGAAGTCTGTCTAGTTGGCGATGGTGTGTTTTGTATAACACGTTCTTGTAGTGGCCTTAGTACTATATCTGGATTGTATGGGTGAATCCTGGTCTTCTTGAATGCTGATTTTATTGTCGTTGCTTTGAAGGCTTCCTTTCTTGTACTTTCAATGACGGATAGAAACTCTAATTTCGTGATCTCGGTGAGGCCATCACGAATAAGAACATCAAGCGCCTTTGCATGGTAGTGCTTTAAAGGCTGGAAGACAATAATGTCTAGCGGTTGTAGTAAGTGTGTAAGGTGGGGGGGTAAACCAAATACCACAATCCCATGGTCATCGCAGTATTGTATGAATTCCCTGGTGTGGTGTGAACCATGGCTATCAAGTATCAACAACCTCTTCTTTCCTTGCTGCATACGCTTTGAATGCTCGTCAAAGTGCTTCAGCCACTCAAAAGATAGCTGATTATTGGAATAGCCGGTAGGAGCAGTGGCGATACGTGAGCGCGGATCGAGTTCAGCGGTCCTGTACCACTTCGCCATATGAAGTTGACCTGTGAGAATTATGAAGGCCGGGCAGCACTCTCCCGCCGCCGAGATAGCTTCAATGCACGTTGCTGATTCACGGTTTTCTGGGATGCCGAAGTAATGGGCTCGTTTCCGTTTTGTAACCACAACTTGGTCTTTTCCAATACCAATACGAAAGCCAGTCTCATCCATATTCCATATGTCTGATGGTAGGAAACCGTCTGCGCGAATAACGTCAAGGAGCTTAGCAAAGTAGGCCGCTACCTATCATAACAAAGCGTTAGCAATTCGGCTGTAATCTGCACGAGGGATTCGGGCTCACTTTATCCACGTCCTCATTGTCTTTGCGGGCAGCATCCATCTTCTTCTGCAACATCTTTGAGTACTTGTGCCGGCGGATGAACCGTGACGCCCAGTTGTGACCAACGCGGGGCGGGTCCCCTCCTGCAGGCTCGGCCTTGGAGGCACGAGTTCGAAGGATGTAATTCGCTGCATCTTCGACGAATTCAGGGCGTACAGCAAGGTTAATCCTATCGAGACGATCGATATAATTGCAGAGAGCGATTTCCTCTGCTGGAGACAGCTGGCTGTTGTGTGCGGGCTGTCCTTTCTTGGGGGGGATGCCTTTGAGGCGGTTGCGGAGGTGTTGACGGGGAACCTCGAAATCCCTGCACAGCGCACTGACTGGATACTCAGGATTTTTTTGGTGGAAATCTACTGCTTTCTGCAAGCGAGCCTCCATTGTTTTGATCGCGATACCGTACGTGCACACGTCGTGGTGGCTGTGCGAAGAAAGATGGTTGCAAATATCAAGAATCTGGTTGTTTTGGTGGGTTGGTTGTTTTGGTGGTGAGCACCCACTTTAGGGGGTGCGAGTCTGGCGAGTCCCAAAAAAGTGGGGGCGTGGCACGGGTAGTAATTGTGGAGAGCTGTATTTCTAGATATGGCGGTCATAACCCTAACCCTAGAGCTGTCTCAGCCAACTCTCGGGTTAGGGTTCCTCAACTACTTGTATACTATCACTATGGCACGTGACTAACACTAATATCCGCTGAATTCGGTGAGGGTAGCAGGCAACGCCCCAAAGTAGTTCAATTTAATTGTAATAAATTTAATATTAAAGGAACCTCCTTGGTCTCCCACCTCCCCAGACTGAACCGAGCCTTATTGATCTTTCAGCCGTACTCATGGCCACCGTGGGAATATAATACATCTATTAACGCCTTATTCTTACTTTATAGGCTCGAAGCATCACATCCTGCCCGAAGCCCCACTCCATGCTGCAGTAAGCGGGTTAATGGGCATGAAGTTGAAGGAGCCGAAGCCTTGGGTAAAGTCTGCGACATTATGTCTTGGACCAGAGGGACAAAGAAGGCGAGAGAGAGAAGATGTTGTTGTATTGAACAAGGAAACAAGGCTACGAACGATCGCGGGGAAAGCTAGCTAAGCGTGGTGCTGGGAAGAAGTGGGTCCAGCACGGCTGCAGACCGTGCTGGGAGCACAAGATTATGTCTCTCGCCCTGAGGTGAGTTCGAGGTGACTGTAGGGCTGGTGTCAACCGCTTCCATGTTATAATGTGTTTGTCTGCATATATTTCGTGCGAAGAAGGTGACGACGGTGAGAAGACAACCAGAAAAAAGAGCCCGAATTAGGTAGTGGCAACGAAAAGTAGAAAAAGACACTACTTAAGGAGAACTCGGAGATACTGAAGGGGAGTGCGAATAAATGGGAACCCAACACGGTGAAGAGAACCCAAACGCAGACATTCAACAGAGGGCCTGGCTTGTCTGATAGAATGAAATGGGTAAGGCAGAGAGAAGTAGAAGCTATCGCGGGGCTCACCAACATAACCACGGTCAAGGGGTCTCAATAGCCTGATGGGTTTTGCACGAGAAGCTGACTGGGTCAGACTGTGATTGCTGCCTGAAGCCCAGAAAGCTTAATGCGGCAGTCCATAATAGGAAAGGCAACTAATGCGATCATCTTCTTGATGACCAATCGGCTTGAGCAAGGCTGAGAACATTTCCCAGAAAAAGCGCTTGAGGTTGAAGGGTGGCGATTGGTTGTAGAGGAAGGAGTTATTTTGAAATGGACGAGTGTACTATCGGGAGGAGGAGTAGTAAATTGGTTAAAAGATGTGAAAATGTTAGCGACTTGCCCGAACATGGATCAGGATTCCCTTTGAGTTATCCGTTAAAGACGACTTGGCATCGGACCGCACATGACAATCGTGGGGTCCTTACATGTATAGTACGCGTTGAACATGAGATAAAATGAAGATAAAAAGAAAGCGCACATTCATGAAATCTCTGTGACCAAAAACACTTCAATACTGAATCGAGAGAAAACAAAGAAAAAAATCAAGCAATAACACTAACAAAGTCCCAGCGTTTCAGCCTTTACACAATCTCGTACGTGTAAAATCCATTCCCTTCGCCCATTCCGAGTACTGGATCTGGAATCCCGTTTGCCTTGTTGGCCCGGGCAATTCGGGCAATGGCTCTGAGAAAAGCTAAGATGTTGGGGCTGAATCTCCGTTCTACTTTCGGGGGATACCGGTCCTCCAGATTAGTATTCAACGGAGGGCCGTTAACATATGGGTCGTTCTTCAAGTATCTCATGCGCTCTTCCGGTCCTTCTCCAACTCTTTCAGCAAACCATGCGTCGATGTCCCAAAACAATCCTTCCTTGACCAGCTCGTGCAGATACCTTTGAAACCGCCACCTGTGGTATTTGTAGACATCCTCTTCATTATTGTCCTTAAGAGATGGACGTGAAGGACGATTATCCATACCATTGGGAGAGTGTTCATCAAGTCCGTCATTACTGTCGTTATCCGAGTCGTCGTTAGAAGCACGAGCATAGGGGTAAAGTTCGCCATAGAGTAACGAAAAGAACCCAGCCCTTTGAAACCGAGGTTTATAGGGATGTATATGGGCTTCCGTCTTTCGAAGGACCAGTCCATACAGCCACACCCTTTCGACATCCTGAGTTTCAATCTGCATTGGTGCTAAGTAGGCATATTGTATAGCACCCTTGGCGTCATTATTGTCGTCCCAAGCAACATTAAATTCCTCCAATGTAAGCTCCGTCGTGTCACCGTACCCCTTGAGTTCTAAGTGGCACGAGCCATCCATATTTTCGTCCGGAGGTTCGGTTATTCTTGCTCGAACAACGGGACTCCTTATCCTAATGCTTGCACCACAAGCAACTGGCCCAAAAGGACTTGTCGTATTTCTGGGAGTTACTTTGGCATCCAGGACCTCAGCCAAAACATCCACAGGTCCTTGGTCATCATATACGCCTACCGATATGGCCATTTCAGGTTGACAGTCTTGAATGACTGAGGCCCAAGACCATGAAGGGGCTATGTCTGTGTATTTCTGGCCGTATTCGTCTCCGCCAATCCACAAAAGCTGTTAAATGAGGCGATATAACCACAATCCGGCAAGATAGGCTATACCACTCCATGTGCTGCTTAGCTGCTCTGCGAGCCCGGATATAGCCACAAGCCTATCTGAAGGCTCGGTCAGAGACCTTTTAGAGTATGTCCTTAGTAAGAGCATCCACGCCCTCCGCCGGTTTGAGTCAACTAGCCTGCCGTTAAGGAGACTTTCCCAGTCATGTGGGAATATCTTATAATAGAAGGAGATAGGCCTTTCAATCGTGTCGGGAAAAGATTCACTTGCTTGGCACGTTAAGCATTCCCAATGTAGCTCCTTTTTACCAAAAACAAGGGTCCGTCGTGCTAGGAGTTATTCCTGAAGCACCCATCTACGAATGTATAGAATGAGCTCCGTTATCTCCGGATGGGTGTGTTCGCTTTTATATGCCGCCAATAAGTAACGATCATCTTCTAATTGTACGAACCAAGGTGTGACCGAAAGCGGATCTCGTCGGTAGTATAAGCCGCCACTCGAATCTGGTGAGGCGCCAGCAGCCAGGTTTAGGAAGGAATTCCGGTAAACATATTGCATTTTAGCTGATTCTTAGATCCAGTCCTTGTTTTCAGCCGAGTTTTGGATGATGCACAGGGAATCAATCCAGAGGAAGGGAACCCCCAATTTCCGAGTCAGTTCGATGGCATGACGAAAGGTGTTTGGTAGCTCGCCAAGTTGAATGCTGTTCAAGAACTGGATGTAGTTTTCCTCTAAGAGACGAATGGGGACGCCGTTTTTCCCCCAACAATGACTAAGTGTCATGTATGACCGCTCCTTCGAAAAAGTATCCCTACTTGTTTCGCAAAGCCTGACGTACGCCTCTCCGGTGAGTCCTACTGCGAGCAGCCGGGCAGGATAATTATCTTGCAAAGTTGCGACCTGGACCGGGTTACAGCGGGGATGCGAGCGGCAGTTTTTGATCCATTTGAGTGCTTGATTCCAGCTAGCGTCGCTTGCCGTACTGAGAGAAGTTGGAAAACCCCGTGCTATGAAAGTTATTTATAATCAGCCAATGCTGTGTATTTGCCAAATAAATTTTCGTTTATATCATCTACTAAGAAGCTTGGTTAGTGAACAATCACCTCCGTTGCAATACCAGTCTAAGAACATGCACCGCACAACGGTTATCTTCCTATTACCTCCTACAATAGTAGACTCGATAGACAGCTCAGTTTGTGTATGTAATTGGATGGCCTATTCTAAGGCCGCGTCCACGCACCCAAGTGCATCAACACTCGAATCGGGTTTTTTAACGTAGTCTCGGTCGATCACGGACTGGGCCGTTCTGCAAAATACAATACATCCATATTGTTTTAAAGTCATAGTCATGAGCCAATGACAGACATGGCAATTTCCTTCAGCAGCTGATGTCGGGAACTCCTTGACGCTGCAAAAGGGGATCTTCCTATCGGTGTTTCTTTGAGTAACCATTTCGCTTACTATCTTGAACGCTGCCGTACAACTTGCGCATAGGCGGTCGTACGCAATTTCAGGAACGCCTTCCGGTTCGAACCTCGCGATGGAATATTTAATGTAGGCTTTATATGATCTGAAGTGCGGTGGCAAAGATAATAGGCGTCGTAATTCTGAATCTGAGTTGGTACCCTCCGAAAGTTCCGATGGAGAATGCATTATGTCCGTCCAATCGTCCTGCTCGGCCGTGTCGCCTGTTGAATCCATGGTAGGCGCGGTCATCAAAAGAACAAGTCAGTGAGGCCTGAAGGAATTGCTGGCTTAGAGAAGAATTGTATTGAAGGGTGAGAGACCACCGGACTTCGGAGGAAAAGAAGAAGACACGGAACAAGAGTTTCAGGTGATAAAAGATTGGGCTTGTCGAATGCAGCCCACTGCAGGCCACCAATAGTTCTGGGATCGGAAACCCCTCTTTCTGCAGTTTCCGTGCTGACTTCGCGCAAGGCAGTCACGCCAAATGTACCTCTAGCCAATGACAACATTACCGAGTAGTACAAGTGACTCAGAATTAGAGACCGGAAAGCGATGTATTAAATAAAAGGAGAAAAGCATAAAAGAGATGAAAAGAACGGTCGACTAAACTAAATGACAGAAAAAATGACAGAAGAAACTTCAGGAAAAAAAAAAAAAGAAAGAAAAAAACATACAACACCAGGGATTCGCTGGTCGTCACCGACCCGTCAGAACGATATGGAATGGGAGGTGGTTGTTCAGTTTTTTGACCCTACCACGTGATTAAAAGACCCGGTTCATATCCTTCCCACTCCCATAGACAAGCAGTAAGATGCTACTAGTGAGTCCACCGACCGGTTATTGAACGGTGGCACGAGGTACTAATCTATTGACTATCTTCGCATTGGCAGGTCTTGCGAACTCGGGGAGGTCTGAAACTCCAGGGGGCACCAATAAGAAATAGAAGGTCGTATGCTGACCAAAGGACGAGAAAGAATTGGCATGGTGGTTTGATAAGGCAATTCGTTGTTTGAAGTTTTACAGAAAAGATGTCGAGATTTGTTCCAGTGATAGAATTGTCATAACATTTATATTCTCTTCTACAATCATTTTAGGCTTTCGTCGTCACATTATACATGTTATTACACCCCATCGCAATAATGTTAATATTGAAAGAATCTTTGTAGTTTGCCACCTTCGCCCTTCTCAAAAGAACTAGAACTAGAAGTGATATACGCTATTAAGTCATAGACTCTAAACATCCAAGGCATCCCTTCTAGATTCAAGAAAATTTTCACCTGTTGGTGATATCCAATACATATGATACCGTGAGATATATAGTATAGCTCGGCTATGACTTTAAGATGCTACGGTTCTTCCCAACCGTATACTATCCAATTATTCTACAATAGACCCACTTTGTCAGGGGTGCACCAAAATAAATTAGCGTTCCGTTCCCTCGGGACACTTCACCAAGCGGCTAGTAATTCAGCGCAAACGCAGTACCAATGATCACTCCAGCATGCGGAAGATTTTTTTTACCGCCCTTGGTAAACCCAGATGTGAGTCTTATAGAGAAGGTCCAAATTATTAACTGTAGTAAGAGTAAACGTATGATCCGGTCTAAGCGCCTTCTCGTAGCCTTCTAGCGCTCGCTGATAAATCGTTGCAGCCTCAATTTCGCTCTTAAGCACCTCCATTTTGAAACGACTGGAATTAAGAACGGAAGAAAGGACGATGGTTAAGATGCGGAGATGGTAGAAGAAGAAGAAGAATTTATTTTACGACTACGTTCTGCCATATATAATAATGAGTCGTGCCCGCGACGGCGGCAGGGAATCGGTACAAAAAGCAGGCGAAAAGGGTGGTGAGATCTCGACTGGCCTCATCCAGGGTGACTTGATCATATCCTGACAGCAAAGAAATCACCTCACCGGCCTAACCAAGCCTCTACCTTACGATGCATTCATCAGATTCAGAGACGCCCTAGGGCTACGTTAATTGGATGTTTTTTGTCGACATCCACGGGGACCTTTTTCCCACACCGTGGATTTTTTACTGGCCCGTGGACCAATACCTTGTTGATGAAGAAGAGCATTGTTTGTATTTTTGGGAATAGTTTCATTTTCGATCCATGTCTGGTTCGAGGGGGAGTGTTGAAGCAGACTACCGTCTCGGCAGTCGATCTACATATGGACCTCAGTTATGTATATATATATCGAGGGTCTCCCTCTCATCATTCACCTACTCTCCTTTTGCTCTTCAGTCAATCAATCAAGGAATTCTCTTGCCGATCCTCTGCCCCAAATTCCCTGTGCCCACTCATGTGCTCCAACAGTTGGCACCCAAGTAACGCAACAAGAGATGGAAGCAGCGGGATTGATGAACAGCTTTCCTTGCCTTGTTATACGGGGGATTTGTGACTATGCCGACTCGCATAAGAATAAGAGATGTCAGGAGTACGCCGCTGCTGTTGCTGCCGCCTACGCAAAGGAGTTTCTGGAGGTAGTCCAGCCGGCAGACATCCGTCAAGAACGAGTAGCAAGGGATATACCTAAGCTCAAGAATACTCTCAATAAAGGTCAGCCACAGTTATTGGAGTCATTTTCTTTCACTACCCCAGTGTGGGCGTCTCCCCAGGGTTCGCATATAGCTTGAACTTCCCTCAGACCTTCTTATTCTTATCTCCTCATTCCCCCATCATCCTATACGAAACAACCACAATAGGTCGATATCCTGGACCAAACGTACGTCACGGAAATATCTTCAAGCGCGCACCCGCTAACATTGTCTATAGTACTTTAGTCCTCAACATCCACCAAGAGATCCTCAACATCCAACAAGAGAACTTTCTCGACAAGCTGCCCACGGCCAGAGGTGCCACGTTTGGTCACCTTGACCACGAGTACGAAGCCGAATGCCATCCGAAAACCCGGGTCGCCCTCCTCGGCGAGATAGATAAATGGGCCGGCAATCCGATGAGCCACAGGATATTCTGGCTGCAGGGCATGGCAGGGACCGGCAAGTCCACTATCTCCCGCACCGTGGCACGCAAGCTGGCCAAGAGCAGAGCTCTAGGTGCCAGCTTCTTCTTCAAGAAGGGTGAGGGCGATCGCGCCAAGGCGGCGCGCTTCTTCACCACGATCGCTTCGCAGCTCGTCCACCGGCTGCGGCTGCCTGCATTGGCCCAGCATATGAAAGAGGTAATCAAGACCGATCCCGACATTGGCGAAAAATTCTTGAAAGAACAGTTCGAGATGCTCATTCTACAGCCGCTGAAGAGGCTTGATCATGACCGCCGGACTTCTTCGAAGACGGTGGTGATTGTGATCGATGCACTTCATGAGTGCGATTCAGAATCGAATGCCACGGCGATTATCGGCCTCCTGCCGCGAACGAAGGAGTTATTATCGATCAGCCTCAAGTTCTTCGTGACCAGCCGACCGGAATTTCCCATTCTAGGCGAGTTTCGGAAAATCAGCGGCACATACCAAGATTTGATCTTTACCTATGCCCCGAGAGAAAGCCGTATAGACTTCTGTCGAATAAGTAAAATTTACTACAAAAACAAAGAAACGATTTTCCAAACTAGTATTCTACACCTTTTTTCTCCTACTATTTCCGAGCCTTCTTTATCAACCTTTCAGACCTCCGAGGTACCATTACTGTTTTCCGACCCGTGCCCTGATGACGTCATCTGTTGTCCGCTTCCTTTTCCTGCTTCCTGTTTTGACGAGTGGGCGCAGGAGCAGGGACTTGATCTCCCTGAGATTCTGTCGCCTGAGGTGGCTGGAGTCGGTTAGGAAACCGCCGGTGAAAGCTCTCGATCTCGTTCTTTAGGTTGACGAGGTTCTTTGGTGGTTCCCAGGTATTACTTTCGTGGCCGTATCCTTGCCACTTGATTAGGTACTTGATTTCACCACCTATTATTTGAGAGTCTAGAATGGCTTCTGTCAGATACTCGTCCCCGTCGTTCCATGTCTCTGTGCGATTGTCGATTTTCGCGTGCTTTGGTCCTGGTTCTAGTAGTGAGACGTGGAAGGTGGGCCATTGTCGCATGCCCTTGGGGAGTTCGAGTCGGTAGTTGCAGGTGCTGACTTTCTTGAGTACCTTGAATGGGCCCCGCTTTTTGTAATCGAGCTTGTCACTGGGTCGCTTGGTTTTAATATTACGACGGAGAAGGTAAACTTTGTCTCCCCTCCTGAAGGTCGGCGCTGACGACCTCGTGCGGTCGTAATATGGTTTCATCCTTTTTCGGACAAGGGTTAATTCATCCTTCAGTGTTTGATGCATTTCGGTAAGTCTTTCGGCCCTGATGTGGGCTCTGGGCACGACTAGTGGCTCATCTGGGATCGGTGGTTGAGGGGGTTTTGTTGGGACTGTTCGTAAGGCTGCCGTTGCTGCTGCTGCTGCTGCTGAAGCAGATGAAAGATTTTGCTCATATGGTGAAACAGTTGGCATGGTATGAGGGAGGAGCGACTCGATTGACTTGGGCTGCTCTACCGGTGTTGGTATTTTCTCTGGCGGCGGATTGGCCTATTTGCGTGGACTGAGCCGAGGTGTCGGTTTGACTACGGGTTGGGGTATTAGTTTGGGTTCCGGTTGAGCTTTCGAGACCAGCTCAGGTACGTATTCCGGCTCTGTGTCTGGAAGAACCGGTTCTCGGGTTGGCTCCCTTTGTTGTGACTTTTACTTCTGCTGTAACTCTATCTTCGTTGCCTGTAGCTGCTGCTGTGCCGGCTTTAGAACTGGTGCCGGTTCCGGTGGGTTATAGCCCGCGAGATCAAGTGTACTTCTGGCATAGTGCACTATAAGTCTATCAGCCTTAGACATATAATTACTGCTCTGACCGGTTGACATTATAACAGCGTTTGAGGGCTGTTCTTTGGCCATGGTTGTGTTGCTGCATTGCTCTGGGTATCCCGTATTGAGGTCGATCTTAGCTGCTGGGCAATAGTGCCAGCGCAGCGAAGTATGGCCGCATGAGTGTCCGGCGGGGTGTCCGTGGCACATCTTGATGGTATACGGAGGAACGGTAATGTCTTGGTAATGTTTGTATTGAGGTTGTTCTGAAGCTAACAATGACGATAACGGCATTGCAGCAGCATACTTCCACTTCCCCCGAATCAGGTAGACTGCCACGTTCGCGGGGACGATCATCTCCCCATCGCCTTTGGTTGCCCAGATGGCTTTGCCGCTGGGATTCTGGAAGGCGAGGCTCTCGTACCCCAGGAAGCAGATCTTCCTCTCGTACCCGACGGACGGTATGAGGGCGATTGGCTTCCAGTCGACATTATTGAAAAAATTCTCGTCTTGGGTTAGAGGCGTCCAGCGCTGCTCCTGTACACCTCATCGGAGTTAGACCTCTGTCAGTTTTTTAGTTAGGGGAAAGAGTCTGCGTACCAAGGTCTCTTTCGACATTGCCAGGTCTTCCGCAGCGTCAGCTTCTGTTATGAGAAATAGTCCTTGGAATACCGCGATGCCCGTGACCGTGATGATGGTGAGGCCTGTGGCTCCAGTGCCCGTGGTCTCTGTGACAATCTGGGATTGCTGGGCTGGCGCTTCAGGTGTAACCGTGATAGTGGAAGGGGCAGTTGCAGGAATGGGAGACTTTTTGTCCGCATCTATATCCGCTAAGGAGAGCCTGGCGTAGTATTGAGCCAGAAAGTTTTGGATTGCGGATGAGACAGGTGAACGGGGTTAGTATGATCCATTGAGGCTGGTGCTGAATTCAGGTCTCTTGGATGCCGTGTATATGGCTTCGTTTCCAAAATGTTAAAGAATCTGTCGACTATAGGTACGTGATCGGGATTGAATTCGGGTCTAAAAGTCGGAAGAGGAGAACGAATGTGCGTGGAGTGGTGTGATGTCTGTTCCTATGAGGGTCTTGAGGAGTTGACAATTGACATGTCCAAGTCTGATGATACAAGGATAGGACGTGAATGCGAGAATAAGTCTTGTGCCCAGCCGGCTCACGGTCAGCCGTGCCTGCCGGGCTGGCCCACTTCTTCCCAGCACCACCACGCTTAGCTAGCTTTTTCCCCGCGATCGTTCGTAGCTCTGTTTCCTTCTTCAATACAACATCCTTCTCTCTCTCGCCTTCTTTGTCCCTGTGGTCCAAGAATAAGGCAACCAAAAATCGGGGGATGTCCTGAACTTTTATCTTGGAACACAATCCATGAAGAAACTCTCTTCACCTATCGCTCTATGTTGGATGAAGTACAATGTCTTCGACTATAGTGGATTAGTATCTAAAAAGCCCTTTTGGTTATCCATACCGTGCCACTGCTATCATCTGCGGTAGTTGTCATACAGACGCTCGCAGATATTGGATGGTTGCGCTATCGGGAGACACATGAAGAATAAGTTGCATTGGCGTCGACACAATTTGGGATATGGATCTGACGACAAGCATCCTGCTGCCTTGTCTGGATGATCTGGGTTTCTCTCTCCTTTCTTTTTCATTCGGAAGACACCTTCTCCGGCGACTTACCTGGCAATCACCTGTAACCAGCTCGAGGAAGGCTCTCGATTTGGAACGCTGATTGGCCTCAAACTGGTCTTCATTTGTGGTCACTGACAATGACCAGGGTTTATTACGCCCCAAAAGCCTCTTTTCTGTCTCTCTCCGTCTATTCTTATGCCTCTATCCGCAAACCCCTATCTTCTTCCTCCCTCTTCCTCCCTCTTCCTCCCTCTTCCTCCCTCTTCCTCCCTCTTCCTCCCTCTTTCTCTAACTTGCTCTTGCTCTTCCTCTCTCTATCTTCCCTCATCTATTATCATGGCACCTCGTCAGCTGGCCTGTACGTACAAACTGCGGGATCGAATCAATCAACAGAGTTCAATCCCAACCAGGTACCGCAGCCTATTGGAGCATCGTCTGGTTATTGCGTGCAGGCGCCAGGACAGGAGAGACTGACAGCCTCGCAAAGTCATTCGGCGTTGGTCCCGACTACTCCTTTTCCTCATTTTCACTGCCAATGCTCGCCAAAACCAGACAAGGGCGGCTATCAAAAGCCTATTTCACTGCCTCAGAAAGGCGCAACACATTCCCTTCTCTCTCGTATGATTGGCGACGTCCTGTAAATCAAGCCTGATGTCAGCGTGCCACATCAACTTTTCGTCTTTCAAGGATCAAATGCAGCTTTGATGCTGCAATGGAGGACATGCCAAAAAGGCAACCAGAGGGTTCACTTCGGGTAGCGTTTGTTTTGATATCAAGGCTTCCAGCCTCGCTTCGAGCCAAGCCCCATGCAAGTATGCCAGGGGGCGGGGGTGCTGACACGGGCCCCCGCCCAGGCTTAAAGCCATCCCACCCTAGCTGCCGGCTTCTGATCCTAGAGCTGTGGTTGCCTTGTCGCTCTCAACGCCGCCGTCACCTTGTTCCGCAGCCCTGGCATGCGGCTCTCTCAGCCAATCAACTCGTCTACTGACCGAATGCAATCTTGGCAGTGTCAGGACGGTCAACTTTTCTCGTAATCCGCCCAATTATATTCATCCTTTTAGCGCCGCCTCCCCACTCACCGTAATGCCTCCGTCCGAACGATATGGATATGGGAGCTGGTGGTTCAGTTTTTTGACCCTACCACGTGATTAAAAGACCCGTTTCCTGTCCTTCCCGCTCCCATAGATAAGAGCACTGAGGGGTGGCTTGGCTTTCCTTCGGCGAGTTGGTCGGCCATAGGGTTTTGGGGTGAAGGCCTGTAGCTTTGGCGATCTTTTCTCTGAGTCTCAGTTTACGGTGTTGGATAGCCTTGCGGGTCTGTGACAGGGGACGACCGGGTGTGCGTTCCTCCACTTCCGCCTCAACGGCTTGCTCCTCCGCTTCCGCCTCAACGGCTCGCTCCTCCTCGTCCGCCTCAACGGCTTGCTCCTCCGCTTCCGCCTCAACGGCTTGCTCCTCCGCTTCCGCCTCGACGGTTTGCTCCTTCGTGACCGTAATGGCCTTGACGGCCTCGTCTTTCAGGACTCTCGGGGCCCGGGTTTGGACGTCTGGTGTGTCCTTGGGTAGACAGCTGCCACGACACTTGCGGTTGAACCTCAGCTCGCCGGTCTCCCAGTCCGTTGATGGGTTGTGCTGGCGCAGCCATGGTAGGCCTAAGATGATGGGATTTTCCGGCGATAGGGTAAATACGAGCAGTTCGATCTCCTCGTCGTGGACCCCGATCCTCATTGTAACCTTAACATAGTCGGTGATGTGCGTATTAATATTGCCGTCGGCTAGCCTCAGGGGTCTTGGCCGGTTTAACTTGTTTATTGGTATTTTATTTCGTTCGACAAAGCTCGTATCAATAAATCCTTTGCCCGTACAACCGCTATCAACTAGCGCTGGACAGTGCACTTTGCGCTTGCCGTAAAGAAGGTAACTTGAAAGGAGGATGGATTTTTCTGGTCTAGCTGTTACTGAATTAATGAACAATGACTCCAGAGATTCTTCTTCTTGGTCCCGGTATAACTCCCCATCTGCAATGTCCTCGTCACACTTATCTGGGTGTCCCTCCGCTTCCAAGCTTTCCCATTCCTCTCTTTTCCCTTCAGGCAATGGCCTTCGTTCGCGACTTAGGACGAAGGCTCGGCTTTTCCCGCATTTTTGGCCTCGTCGGCGGTCTCGGTGTCGGCGGCGTTGACGTTGTCGCTCTTCTTGTTATTGCCGTAGCCGTTCTGGCCCGGCTTCTTCTTATTGCCGTTATTGCCGGCGGGAGGCTGGTTGATCCTGGTACCCTCGATGGGGCCGTTGCCGTCGCCGATATCAACAAGGTTCCAGCATTTCTTCCAGTCATGGCCCAGCCAGCCGCATCTCTGGCACTTGCCGGTATCTTGACGTTTCTTCCAGAGGGCCGCGGGCACTAGCTTGCGTAAGCTGGCATTAACGGCATCCAGGTCCATAGCGTCACCACCCTGGGACACCGGCTTGGGGGAACCTCCGTTGTTGTTGTTGCTCTTGTTTCCGCCGGACGAAGATGGATTGGAGAGCTTCTTCTGGAAAGCGTCTTCCTCGTGCCGGCGTGCCAGCTTGCCAAAGAGTTGAAGCCAACCCTGGAAATCCTCCTTGTCGGGGACGTCTGGTTGATGAGTGACCGAGTTTCTGAGCTGGTCTGTAACCTTCTGGCGGAGTAGGAAAACGCGCATGGCATTGCCTATACCGCAGCGGTCAGCGTAAAGGGTGAATTTGTCCGCAAAGTCTTGGAATGAGTTCTTTATTTGGAGCTTCTGTAAAATTTGATCGGCCTCCACCTTTATATCCATTGTATCGTAGCGGTTATCGAGGTGAGCAATGAGCTCCTCGGTTATCTTCCACTTCTACGTATCGGGGTGGTCGTCGTTGAGGATTAGCTGTATATCTAGCTCGATAATCGATATGGGAAGCTTGCCTAAGTAGACGAAGATGTGTATGAGCTTGTTGCGTTTAGTGGGGAAGTACCACTTGTCGTAGGCCCAGTAGAGGCGGATCTTGGTACGCTAGGTGGTGTAGGCGGTGTTGCGGTTTTTAGCAGATTGATCTTTGGCATCGAAGACGTCAGGGTTAGTGGACATGCGGCGCTTCGAGCTATAACGGGGCTCCGCGTTGTCGTAACCGCTACTGGGGTTGGCTTGAATTGTCTAGAGTATAATTTTAAAGTTATTATTCTCCGCCTCCAAGTCAGAGATTTTAGCTTGTAGGGCGTGGATTTGGGCGGTTAGGATGCTGTTCTCGTTGTGAGCTGCTTCCGCCTTCTTGAACTCAGTGAACTATCCCTTGGCTTCGTTTCTCTAGTGGATAACGTCGTTCTGGAGGGTCCTCTGGGCCTGGATGTGGGTGCTTTCGTCGGCTTCCTTCCGTAGCATATCCTGACGATGGTTGTGTCTCACATTGTTGAAAGCCTCGGCAATCGCATCGATGACGGCGCGGAAAGCCGGAAGCTGTGCCATGTTTTCGGTCCACCAACGGTAGATAATAGGGTACACGTTGACGTGGTTGCTGGCTTGGAGCATATTGTACAAGTAGGCCTAATAGACCCTACGGTCAGCGTCAGAACCGTGCATCCGCAGTACCAAAAGTGCCAGGGCATTGTCAGTGGTAGTCTCGCTGGGCTGGGAGTGGGGTGGAACGCTCGTTCCCTTGGGCAACCAGCCAAGCTTGTAATGCTCTGGGCCAGTATAGTTGGGGGGAGGGCCCTACGAGCCTAGCTCGGCAGGGATGGGTTGGTCGTCAGCCATATCGTAGTTGAAAGCCGACGCCTGATCGTGGATTGCCTCGCCTAGGAGACTGGGGGAGCGCGCGCTAACTACCAAAAACTCAATCTCGGTGTCGGCGTACTCGTTAATAATTGACTCGGTGTCGTTGTCGTTCTCAAGGTAATTGAAGTAACCGTGCTAACTGGGCACCGTCGATACGGATTCTGAGCGCTGGCGATAGTTGCCGAAGCTCATTCTGGAGTTTTCCTCGGTCCTGCAAGGGCGGAACGTCGGAATTGAATTTTCTTGATCTTGATCTTGATAGCTAGCAAACTTGCCGCGGTCGTTGTTCTTATGGTATTGCTTGTGCGCACGCAGCGCAAATGAAGGTACAACAAACTATCACGGGGCAAGGGCACCGTTAGGTATGGGGTATGATATATGTTGTTGTACGAGGGAGGAAAGAAGAGGTGTGCGCCAGCCAGGGCATACATAGGGCTCGTTGAGCCCTCGTGCTAAGGCTAGTCCCGGTGCTATGACCATGCTAGTCAATAATACTAAGGCACAGGGTATGCGATCTATCCCTGTGACACGTTTTGTCACGGACATTTGCCTACAATTCTAAGTTAGGGTTTCTAAGGCTAACAAAACCTCAACGCTTAACGTCAGCCTTATAAGTGCCGCTGTAGCTGCTTCTAAAGCAGCTGCAGCCTGCACAAGCATGTAAATAGTACATGGTGGTGAGCCATGACAGCAATCACGTACGACAGTCACAGAGGTCTAACCCTGTGACATGAGCATCATCATAAGGGCGACCAAACGAAGGCTCGGTGCGTGCCTCAGTACGTACCAAGCCTCTTTGGTATAAGAAGGCCTTGAAGCCTAGCCTTTGTTTGAAGGTTGAAGGGATCAACAAGGCCTTCGAGACCAAAGTAGTTTATTAACTAAATTGAACTACTATTCCAAGCCCAAAAACCTGCCCTTATCACACGTTTGTAGATTGTAAATTAGAATAGAAAAACGAACTAGGAGCCGCGGTCGGAAATAACGGTATTTAGTAGGCCGTGAAGGGTATAGATATAGTCAATAAAACGGTCCGCTAACTCTTCTGCTTCTATAGTGACAGTAGGGATATAGTGACGCATCTTCGTTAGGCGGTCTATTACAACGGCGATGTGCTTGAACTTCTAGCCTAGATGTAGACTTTCTGGCAATGGGGAGACGTAATTAACTGAGATATCCGTTTATAGCACGTAGGCCGCAGGCATGGGCTTGAGATAGCCTGCTTTGGCGCGCCGCGATGCCTTCGTCTTCGAGCACACCAGGCAACCCTTGTAATAAGTTCGAACGGCTTCTGCTATGCCTGGCCAGTACTAATATTCGTTTTGTTTGCTGCAATACCCTAACTAGCCTATGATGATAGTACTAGTATAGGGACGCTACAGTGAACTATGCACTTGTAGCTAAGCGGAGCGGAA
>MU859395.1:0-22544 GCA_033297205.1 Pseudoneurospora amorphoporcata
GGTTGAAGGGATCAACAAGGCCTTCGAGACCAAAGTAGTTTATTAGCTGAATTGAACTACTGTTCCAAGCCCAGATTACTGCCCTTGTCACAGTACTGCTGTGAAAGATCAATCCACACTCAGCAACATGTCAGACCCAACCCACCCTTTGATCCCCAGTGGTTCCCTGAAGAACGTGGGGTATGGAGAAGAGGAGTTAAGGGCGGTGGTGCAGTGGGTTAGGAGGCTCCAGGAAGAGGAGGGGGTAGAGAGGGTAGTGATAGTAGATTTTGGGGCGGCGAAGGAGGTTACGGAGGTGTTGGTGAAGGGGTTGAAGTCAACTTCAAAGGGTGATGTGAAGAAGGAATTGGAGGTGTTGGTGTTGGCTGTCGGAAACGAGTGCAAGGTTTACTCGGGCGAGGAAATCCAAGCGAGAATGGCGAATGGGCAGGCGCTCGGGAAGGTACAGTTCAACACGAGTGGGGTACGCGATAGGGCGGCTGAGGTGGAGGGCGCCACTGCTTACTTTGACGGGGTGGATGATGATGCTTGGAACAAATGCTACGGAGAGGCAGGATTGGGTGAAGTACGATTTGAACGTTATCATGGTGTTGAGGGGGCCAAATGCCAATGGCATCGAGGGCGCGTGGGAGGCGTTCTGTGGGCAGAAATTGGCGCCCAACGCCGGAATTGTGGTGAGGTTGGAGTTCGAGGACGGTGACTTCCACTTCTGCTCGCTACGGGTGGTGTGCTAGACACCTAACAAAGATGTTAGCATGCGGTCTTGTTAGGGAAGTTAGGCTTCTGCTTGATGTCGATCTTGGAGACTGAGTGCTCCCTCCCTAGAACGAGTTGGAATAAGTCTCATTTGGAATTTCAAGCAACCAATAAACAAGCCTCCATTGAAATGTAGAGGGACCTGTTGGTTGTAGCAACGAGGATGTTCTGGCATCGGTCGATGTGTATCTGCCCGTTTCAGGGTGTGTTCGGCGCCCCGTTTTTGGGACTCGGAAATCTTCCAAAGTCAAAATTTCCAGGTCCTGTTCGATAGCACCTGAAAAATTTCTAAGTCGGAAATGCACCAAAATCTGGGCTTGGAAATTCAGAGCTCCACAACAGCCATCTGACCAATTAGATTAACGTATTTCTTCGGAAATCCTGCGTTTCATTTCCAGACCTCCAGACCTCTGGAAATGGACTCTGCAAGGGCACGGATGGGGAAGTCGAAGGCAAAGCTAAGAATCTATCGATGACAGAAGATTTTAGGTGAGGAGAAAAAGAGAGAGAACTAGATACATGCGGTTGAACCCAGACTTAAATACCCTAGTCACACAAGCGACCCTGGGATCCACTTGCCAGTCACTCTCCTCCAATCCCTTCACTCGCATCCCATTCACCTGCAGGCAAACCACCCCAAAAAGGCTAGATCCCGCCTTAGCTCTAAGACCTCCCTTGTAACTGCGTTCTTCCATCGTTCGCAACAACACCTTCAATAGTGCAGCGGTCTGAACCGTAAACGGTGAAGCGGTTAGGTCCGTGAATAATATCCTTCTAAAAAGGTCCGCTCCAGAAGGCCCGCGTGGCGGCATGGTCGGACCTGTGCCTGTACTATAACAAACTCGGAAATTCATTTTTTAACCTTTTTGATCCCCAAAATCCACATTTCGAAACTACGTAACTCCCTTATCGTTACTACTTTTTTTTACCTTTCTTTACCAAACTTTCTGTGAAAGGGCAGTAATCTGGGCTTGGAACAGTAGTTCAATTCAGCTAATAAACTACTTTGGTCTCGAAAGCCTTGTTGATCTTCTCAACCTCCAGAAGAAGGTTGGGTCTTCAAGACCTTCTTATGCCAAAGGGAATCAGTACGTACTTGAGGTACGCATCAAGCCTTGTCGCCTGAGGCTTCAAGACATCTATCTAGCAGTCTGCATACGTGTGGATTTTCCTGAATGCCTTCATCCATTCTCTATCTTCCTTTTGGCGCTGTCCTTCATCCGGGCGCCCTGCTTCTTGCTTGGTTGGCTGTGGTTGCTTCTGGGATGACCGTGGCCGAGGGCCTGGCCGCGGGTCTGGCCGTGGGTCCGGCCGCGGGTCCGGCCGAGGGTCCGGCCGAGGTCCGGCCGCGGGTCCGGCCGAGGGTCCGGCCGAGGTGGGTGTTGTGGCCGGAGGCCACTGAGCATCTTGAGGCTAATGCTAGGCGTTGAGGCTCTGTTGAGTCTTGCAATCCTAACCCCTGGACTGTGGGCAATGTCCGTGTGACATTTTCAAACAGGTTTTGGAAATGCCTTCGGAAATGGTCTTGGCTACAAACTAACGGACCTATACTTTAACAGAATTTACTACTAAAATCTATTTTCGAATAGGCTGTTGTAGAATATAAGCACGTGCAGAGGTAATTTGGAAGTAGGGAGAAGACTGTGTATTGTATTGAGTTTTGTATACCCAGAAATCCCTTATAAAAAATCTAGTTAATATAATATACTAGACCTACTAAGTTATATAATTGTTACTCTTATAAGCCTTTATTTCTAATATACTCCTCTAGTTATATTAGGTAATATACTGTTACGAACCTAAGCGGCACTAGGGTCGCCCAAGACCCGACCACTCACTGGTGATGACCAGTGTAACACTTGGGAGGCCAAGCACGGGCTAGAAGGGCGCATGCAGGTGCTCACTGACGCACGGGCTCACAGTGAGCCAACACCAGAGTAAGCCATCACACATTCTATAGGGTTCACGACCGCGTGAACATCCGAGGACAGATATCTCGCAGTAGGGCGAGGAGGTATAAAGGGACTACGGGAAAACTCAGATTGTCAGATAGTTCGACAGTAGTCAATTGATCTTTATCACTGAGACACGTATAACGCTACCATACTTGTTGTGAACCTTTTGGCTTTACCGAACAGCACTGATAGTCTTTACCTTCAGCTATCCCACTTAGGCAGATCAGACTGCCGTTCGTCACATATACTTAAAAAGCTCGTATAAATAAAGTTATTTATAATTTTACTCCTATTTTTATTTTTCTTAGCGGTCGCTTTTAAAGGTATCGCCTGCTATTAATTGTTATTAATATAGAAGGTCGATAGTATTAGTTTTTAATAATAGCCTGAGTCCTATAGCTTAGTAATTAGAGTATTAGAGTTAAATTTTAGACAATTTTATTGCTATAGTATATTTTACGATATATTTTTAATATTATTAGTAGCTTATAGACTATCTGTTACGAACTCAAGCGAATACATAGGCCGACCAAGTGTTACGAACTTAAGTGATGACACGGGCCCACTGAACCATGGATATGCGTTGTTGTACAAGGAAAGGAAAGGAAGGATGTGTGCGGAGGACTGGCTATTGTCACGAGCGATGTGGTCACGAGAGACAAGCTAAACACGTTGATTCCAGGTCTATAGTAGAATCACAAGATGAAGAAGAAAAGAGGGAAAAGTGCAAAGGTGCACCACGAGTCGAGGGTTTCAACCCAAGGCTCTGGTGCCCTGTGCGCGGCACGACTTCACGTGCCTTGGCGATGCCCTGTCGGTCCGTGTACCAGATCCATCCGCCAGTGCCGTGACAGCTATATGGGCGAGAGCCCTGGAAGGCCAGTCCGTGCGCGCACATGACCCTGTACGTGACCGTGCCATGACAATGGGCATGGCACATCAAGGGTCGGTGCAGGGTGGGCATATCACAGGCTAATCCTGTGATACCAGGGGTAAGAGCCAGGATCAGAGCAAGGAGGGCTCATAACTGCCAAGACAGGCTCATGAGCCAGGAAGAAGCTCATGAGCCAGGAAGAAGCTCATGAGCCAAGCTACGACCAATGAGCCAGACGCATGTAACTAGAAGGCACCAAGGTATAAAAGGACGACTGGAGAACTCTGATTGTTAGATAGTTCTGCAGTAGTCAACAGATCATTATCATTGAAACTAGTATAACGCTGCTATACTTGTTGTGAACCTTTTGGCTTCACCGAGCGTCTTCTGATAGTCTTCACCTTCAGCTATCCCATTTAGGCAGATCAGACTGCCGTTCGTCACACTAGTATTACGTAAATAATTTGCCGCTGCTGGCCATTTGTATAGTACGTTATAGTCGCACCTATTATACGTTGATACAGCTTTAATTTCTGGTTAAAATAGTTAAATTTGAGTATAAATCAGGTATAAAACGACAGAGTTATTAATCTTTAGGATTTAGAAAGTCGATGTTGATATATGTGTGTGTATCTGGCGGCCAGATGCAAAAGTGGGGACTGACACCGTGCTTGCAAGGCACAGCTGGACAGTTGGCAAGACCGGAGCCGTTAATGTTTTTCCGGGCCGCCAGCCAGCTGCGTGTAAGTCACTCCTTCAGTTGCATTGAGTTCCTGATTGGCCCTCGTACCTGTGCTCAACATGCCCGACTTTAGGTTCAGGCTGCGGTTTCTGGTCTGATGTCCAAACTCAGCACATGATTAAGTTCCGTTGGAAATGAACCGACGACACCCGCATTTCCGCATAGTCAGTCCTTCATATCAGTCGGATGTCGACCATGCGTCATGGCGTCCACAGGCTGGCGGGCGCATTCCCGATAGCATCTCTCAACCAGAGCTCACGGCTCTTTAGCTCTTCGTCCTCATCTCTCCTTTGCCATAGCGTTCCGCGACATCAAGATGAACGGGATTATGGCGCCAACTGGCCGCAGGATCACAATGGACAGCCCTTGTCCAAAGAAGCCCTGGTCATTGCGCGAGAGTATTGGAGGCTGCAGCAGATCGTCGACTTCT
The DNA here is from genome assembly GCA_033297205.1 of Pseudoneurospora amorphoporcata. Taxonomy (NCBI): domain Eukaryota; kingdom Fungi; phylum Ascomycota; class Sordariomycetes; order Sordariales; family Sordariaceae; genus Pseudoneurospora; species Pseudoneurospora amorphoporcata. The sequence continues at coordinate 4,758 of MU859395.1, forward strand.
CCTCGACACCTCTGCAGTCCAACCTCCTCCACGAGATCCAAAGTCACCGCAAAGCCTACACCTCCATCGTACTGGGCGCAAACGGTAGCCATGGTCCTCCCATCACCCGCACATACGAGCCGCCATATGTCGAGCCAGTGCAAGCCACGTCCTTCCAGCTCGTCCAACAACAACAACAACAACTTGGATTGCCGACCCAGCCGCCATCATACAATGGCTTTGAGGACGAGCGGCCGTCTCTCTCTCCAGAGCAAGAAGCAGTTGTTGCGCTCGCCGCCCTGGGCCACAACATCTTCTACACGGGCTCCGCCGGCTCAGGCAAATCGACCGTCTTGCACGCCATCCGGGACCGTCTCCGGCTTCTCGGTCGACAAGTCCAGGTCGTAGCACCCACCGGCAAGGCCGCATCCAACGTCAACGGCCTGACCACCTGGTCCTTTGCCGGCTGGAGCCCAAGTTCCATGAGAGAAAGCATAATCGACCTGGTCCTGTCCGCCTGGCTCGACAACGCAGTCGTCGAACGCATCAGAGAAACAGACGTGTTCATCATCGACGAGATCAGCATGGTTGAGAACCATCACTTCGAGCGCCTCAACACCGTCTTCAAAGTGCTCCGCGCCGACCCCCGGCCCTTCGGCGGCGTGCAAATCATCGTCGTAGGCGACTTTTGCCAGCTCCCGCCCGTCTTACCCTTCCAGCTCTGCTACCAGTGCGGTTCTAAGATGACCATGACCGGAAGACAGCCATTCACGCGCTACACATGCGACCCGTGCAACCTCACCTTTTCCGACGCCGAGAAATGGGTGTTCTATTCCCGGGCCTGGCAAGAATGCAACTTCACCAACATCCACCTGCAATCCATCCACCGCCAGCGTGATCCCACATTCATCTCCATGCTCGAAAAATGCCGAGTCGGCGTCCGCCTCACCCCCCAGGAAGTCGACCTCCTCGTGAACCACCGCTCCGACACCAAAAACGCCACCAGACTGTATCCCCGGCGCCTCGAAGCGCGCATCCACAACGAGCGAGAATTCAAGAAACTCCCCGGTTACGCCTGCACCTTCCGCGCCCACGACTCCTTCCACTGGGAGCGCAAGCTGCATCCCACCCTCGGCCACCTGAACGAAGCCTACCCGGACGGCACGCTCAAAGCGCTGGCCGACCAGGTCCTCCCAGCCAAACTGGAACTAAAAATCGGCATGCCCGTCGTTCTGTTCCAAAACCTCGACGTCCGCCGCGGCCTCTGCAACGGCAGCCAAGGCGAAATCATCGACTTTGAGCGCTGTTCCGATTTCAAGCCGAGGTACCTTAACGACCAGATCCCCGACGGCTTCGTCGACCACCCGTACGCCGACTTCATCCTCGCCAAAGAACACCTGTTTACCGTGAGCAACAGAAACCGCAGCGGCCGAGAGCTGGCGTGGCCGGTGGTCCAGTTCGCCAACGGTGAAACGCGCACCATCAAGCCCATCACGCGCATCACCGAATTCGGCAGCAAAAAACCGTATTCGTTGCTGAGCAGAACGCAGATCCCGCTGGGCCCGGCGTGGGCCATGACGATACATCGCGCGCAAGGCATGACGATGGACCGGGTGATTGTCGATTTGACGAGTGCGTTTGTGACGGGGCAGGCGTACGTGGCGCTTTCAAGAGCGAGATCGCTGGAAGGGTTGAAGGTTGAAGGGAACACGCGGCACTTGCTCGCAGGCATGGGAATGGATCAAGCTGTGAGGGAATTCTTGACGCGCACGTTTGGGCCGGGGTGGACGGGCGGTCGTATGTCGGAGGTGTACTCGCTCCCCGCGGCGGCGATGCGGTATAAACTCGAACTACCACCAGCCGCTGGGCCAGATGCAGGCACGGTGTCTGATTCTGATCAAGAGCCGCCTTCAATGGAAGGGGCCAGCACTTCGTGAAGTTGTGTGGTTCGCTCGTACAAAAGTACCTACTTACTTAGTCCTGCCATAACCACCGCTCAGCTCACCGGGGTGCACTTCCACTCCACGGACGATGCCTAAAAGAAACCTCCCGCGGTACACCCATTTCCGGCCATTTTCCAAAGTTACAAGATGTGACGAAGTAGCCACACACACACACACAGTTGTTTTACCTTTTCTAATACAAGCTAAAAAAAATAAAAATTAGTTTAATTCTATGCATGAAGAGATTTTACTTAGTCTTCTCTATCTTCTTTAAGCTTTCCCTCAATCTTCTTCCTTCCCGTGAATCAACTCGTGGACCGTAGTTGACCTCATCTTGCTATCTATATACCTGAGGGAGGAGCATTCGTTAAGTACCGATCATGACGGTCGTTTATCCGTCTGATTATCTCCTCCTCATACATAACTCGGAATGTCAAATGGGTCCCAACTATAATATTCGGGTTTACTTGGGATGTACAACAGACAGACAGTACGGATGAGTGGTGAAAAGCGCAACTCTTTAGGTAGGTATGGAAGTGGCATTCCCTACGCTTCGTGAGTGCCGTTGAAGGGTGTACTCGAAAGGCGTACTTGGTGAAACCGTCGGGCGTGCGTGGAGCTCCTGGCCAGGCCCCTGGTCTCTGAGTGTCTGCTTTTATTCATGTCTTTAAGCAGCCTTGGGCTTGGCCGGTCTTCTTGTCATCCTTTCCATCGGGGTGGATTAGATGCTGTCTGCCACCTACTACTTGGAGATGGCAATGAGCGAGTCAAAGAGCACAGGGATTGTTGCCGCGGGTGCTGTACTGCTGGGAAAGATCAACACTCAGCAATATGTCGAGGTCTACGTGTAGCCTGAACATCAATTTTTTTTTTTTTTTTCCGCTTTACTACTAGAGCCTACTATGGATTTATCCATGCTGCCTATGTCCTTATGCTGCACAGAACAATGATACTCTCATCCTCCCTAACAATATGTCCTCCACTTTATCCCCCTTGACTCCTCGTTTTCTCCGTCTTCTCAAACAAGCACTCCTCCCGTCAGATCTCTGTCTCTGGCTATAGTTCTCACCACTCGTCTGGATTTCGCATCTGTAGGCAGCCTTTCTGGAGCCCACTCAATGTCGACGTCATCCCATTCTTTCTCAATTCCCGTGTCAGGATTTTCATCGTTTTTCGGTTCCGGCTCTTGACCATTCCGATGTTCCACCTGCTAAATATTTCGATTTTCCACCATCATCATCCTCGCAGAATCCGCACCCCCTTGACCCTCTGGATGAAGGCAAGTTGTATTAAACTACTATCTCCCACATTCCCTCCATTCCCCTTGGTCCCTCTCTTCTCCCCGCTCAGTTCTTCCCTTCCCTTTGCCCCTCACTTATTGCGGTAAAGGCGCTCCTTCCCAACCTCATAAAGTGAAATCTCTTCTTCATTTGAGTCGGATGGAAATCACATCCGATGTACGAGGCGGGTTGCTCCTTCCTGCTCTTGCCCTCGCGTGACTGCTAGTGCAGAGGACTTTGACGGATGCAGCCCCGCCTACTTTGCTCCTTCCATTTACAAGCACATATTTGCTTTGGGCGTGAAAATCGGAGCTTCCATGTTGTCCGTGTCAGATCACGAGACTGTGAGAACGTACCTATACCAATACACCCAACTACCAACACACCCGACGTCTCCTACATCTTCCCCATCCCGATCTTATTCTCCGTTCACATCTCGATGATTTGAAGAAGGAATTAGAGGTGTTGGTTCTGGCTGTTGGAAATGAGTCCAAGGTGTACTCGGGTGAGGAAATCCAGGCACGGATGGCGAGTGGACAGGCGCTCGGGAAGGTGCAGTTCAACACGAGCGGGGTACGGGATTGGGCGGTTGAGGCGGAGGGCACTGTGGCTTATTTCGAGATGGTAAATGAGGCATGGAAGCGATGCTATGCCGAGACGGGATTGGGTGATGTGCGGCTTGAGCGGTATCGTAGTGTTGAGGGGACCAATGGTATTGAGGATGCGTGGGAGGCGCTCTGTGGTCAGAAATTGGCGCCCAACGCCGGAATCGTGGTCAGGTTGTAGTCAAGGACGATGATGACCTGCACTTCTGCTCGCTGCGGGTGGTATGAGAGACACCTAACAAAGATATCAGCATGTGGTCTTGTTAGGCTTTTGCTTCATGTTGATCTTGGAGGCTGAGTATTCCCTTACCTACCTAGAACGAGTCGGATAAGTCTCGCTTGGAGGATCAAGCTACCTAAGCACAAACTATCATTGGACTGTACCCGTCGGCTGTAGAACGAGGATACATTAGCTTCGGTCAGAGCATTTGAGTGATATCTGCCCTTTCAGCCTCATGCAAGAGCTCATCCAAAGAAGTACGTGAGCTGAAATCGTTACCCACCTCCCGACCTTCATTGGAAGTAGTAACTCGGCTGTGTTGTTCAAAGATGATTGGCCGACTGCTCAAGACTTAGATCGGCGACTCCACAAAAACTCCCAGAAAGTCAAAAAGTCTCCGAAACAGGATAAGACCTAGCAAAAGAAATTGCAAAAAGGTTCCCCAAAAAACATACAACACCAGGGATTTGCTGGTCGTCACCGACCCAACTACTAGTCTGGCCCTCACTAAGCTTGTGTATGGGAGTGAGAAGGATATCAATCGGGTCTTTTAATCACGTGGTAGGGTCAAAAAACTGAACAATCACCTCCCGTATCAAATCGTTCGTTACGGAGGCATTACGATGAGTGTGGAGGCAGCGCTAAAGAGATTAATACAATTGGGCAGATGACGAGGAAAACGCCTACATCTTGGCGGCGTTCGACGTACCAACCACAGCTCTGGGATCTGATGCCAACTCTATTTAAAGTATGCACAAGCCCGACTTTTCACTCGTCTGCCTTGACCTACCTCTTTCGTCTGCCTATATCGGCCTACCTCCTTCATCTGCCTGCATTGCCCTACTTCATTGGTCCAACTATTCGTCGCTCAGTAAAATCCAATATTGACGAGCCCCCAATATCCGGGAAGAATCCCCGAACCAACGCAATGTCATTATGTAAATCTTCAAAAGACCGAGAACATAAACTAGGGGAGATATTTACCGGAGTCCATCGCAGCCGACGGCTTGATCAACCCTCTCCCACGATTCGCGACTGCGCTATTGAGCTATACCTCCGGAGAGTGGGACATCCGTAACTATAACAGCTACTAGTAGTGATGCGAACGTGTGCTTAGCGAAGTATGGAAATTTCGGAGCCTTCCCCGAGATGGTTACGGGTGATTATCGAGGATGGTAAGTCTCTAGAGAAGATGTCTTCAAATGAAAAAGAAAGGAGAGAGAAACCCAAATTACTTAGAGAAGGCAACAGGATGCTTGTCATCAGATCCCTATTCCAAGTTGTGTTGACGCCAATGTAACTTGTTTAGCCGACTTCATGTCTCTCCCGACGATCCTCCTGGAGAAGCGCGATGAGGCGTTCAGATGCCCTGTTCAATGCCCTGTTCAGGCTCTAGAGGAAAACAGACGGCCAATAACACATCCTGGTTTTGCGCCCAGATGAAGGACAACGCCAGAAGGAAGATGGAGAATGGATGAAGATATTCAGGAAGATCTACACGTATATAGACAGTTAGATAGATGCTTTGAAGATTCAGGTGATAGGGCTTGATACGTACCTCAAGTACGTACCGATTCCCTTTGGCATAAGAAGGCCTTGAAGCCCAAACTTCTCCTGGAGGTTGAGAAGATTAACAAGGCCTTTGAGACCAAAAAAGATTATTAGCTGAATTGAACTCTTTGTTCAAAGCCCAGGACTCTACCCTTGTCACAGAAATAGGGTAAGTGAGGTGGACAATCAGTTTCTACTATCTGTTTGGAGTGAAGGAGAGTTCGTTCAAAGATTGTTCCAAAGGAGACAGCTTGGCTAACTGCAAAGCCTGCCCAACGAAGACCTCATTAACTTTCTGACACCCATTCAGCCCGGGGATGGTATATAGGGTAGTCTCATAAGGCTGGACATTGCGTTCAAAATAAGCAGTATTAACCGTAGCTGTATTAATATTATTTTCTGCCGGTTTTTGTTCTTAATCAAGTCCCCCATGGTATAGATAGCGGGACTCAGATCCTGAACACGCAAATCAGCACTGCGAATCTTGTACGATAGGTGCCATAAATACTATTGTGAATGCAACTGATCTACAGAATCGTGTAATGAAAAGATGCCCAGGATGTACTTAGGTGTAGTCGCCTTCTAGTAGAACAAATCCAACTCCAACAACTCGGACGTTCGCTTCGGAAGCCGATAGTCCGTTTATTGCACTGTCGAGTGCTCCATAAGCTGTTGAATATTCCCCTTCTAACTCGTTTAATACGTAGGTACAAGAGAAAAGTTAGAATAGGTTCCCGTTCTAGGCTGAGAAATGGCGTTTGCTCGTTCTTTTCTCGCATCTCTTTAATCAATCAATCCTTCGAGAGGTACGGAAATGTAGCCGATAGTGATTGTAGGGAGCTGTGTTTCTAGATATGGCGGTCAGAACCCTAACCCTAGTGCTGGCTGAGCCAGAGTTAGGGTTAGGGTTCCTCAACTGCCCGGTCGATGTGAGTAGTCTGCTATCGCCGTAACACGTGACTGACACCAATGTCCGCTGAATTCGGTGGCGGTGGCAGGCAATGTCACGAGCGACGTGGTCACGAGAGACAAAGCTGAACATGTTGATTCCAGGTCTATAGTAGAATCACAAGATAAAGAATAAAAGAGGAAAACGTGCAAAGGCGCGCCTGGCGCCCAGCGTTTCAACCCAGGGCCAAGGTGGCCTGTGCACGCGGCACGACATCACGTGCCGGGACCCATCCGCCAGTGCCGTAACATCACAGAAAGCTTGAATACATGTAAAGTGGGTGCAGACCCCAAAATCCTCGCGTCACCTCCTCGCATCACTTCCTCGCACCGACGTGTCGTCTTATCAGTCGTGTCCCTTTTCTCGCGGGCACGTTATTGTCGTCGTGATCTGGATCAAACTCCGCCGCGTCCGCCGCCTCTAGCCAGTCTTCACCAATATCCTACAAGACCCAAGCCTCCGAACGACCTACCTAATTATTGACGTACCTTCAGCACCCATGTCGGTAGTACAAAGCCGCATGTTAAACCGCGACCCCTTGCATCTAAACTAGGAAGGACCATATAGCTGTGGCAACGCTACTACAAATGTGTTGGCTTACTCAAGTACTACCAAGGAAGAGACCACTTATCCGGTCGAGGAGAATCGAGGCCTCTACCACTGTACCAAGCTTAGCCAGGACTGGTATCACGGGGCGAGAGGGCACCGTTGGGGGGTATGGTAAGATATGCGTTGTTGTGCGAAGGAGAGAAAAGGAGGATGTGCGTAAAGGACTGGCTATATAGGCGAGAGCCCAAACAGGCCAGTCCGTATACGCGGACGTGCAGTGCGATAATGTTACACGCTAACCCGGTGATAATTGGGTAGTCACGGGTTAATCCCGTAGCATTTGGACCGCACAGGCACCTGCAAAAGGAGAGTCAAGGGATGGAATAGTCTTGCTTCTTTATAATGGAATACGTTATCTTGACAATAGTAGAAGGTACCAGAATTTACAAAATTCCTATAAATTTGCTTATCCTCCCAGACTCTTCTGGTAGCACGCTAGAAAAATGAAATAGAGAAAAATGAATTAAGAATAACATAGAATACATTATATGTCCTGCGAGAAACCAACAAACCACACCAGTCCTGATATGGTGCTAATAGATATCATCCGTCCCTGGACATTACATTCAGACGGTCGGTAATTCGGTGGCAGCTAGAGTACGTTCTGGCCGTTGCAAGTAATCCAAGACCTATCCTGTCCCAAGCTATAGCTATGGCTCTCTGGATTATCTAGTACAACTTGGCTTTTGGTAGTTTCTATATCTATTTTAATACGTCCAACGTTGGTACGTAGGTAGCGATTGGTAGGGTTAAACGAGATATCGGTTATTATAGTGCTATTAGGAATCGTCTAGAGGCAGCTCCCCGACGCCGGATCCCAGATCTTAATCGTGTGGTCCTACGAACCGGACGCAAGCCGCTGGCCATTAGGCGAGAATGCCATTGAGAAAACGGAGTCGCTATGGCCTTCTAGGGTCTAGAGGCAGCTCCCCGACGCCGGATCCTAAATCTTGATCGTCTGGTCCGCCGAACCGGACGCAAGCCGCTAGCTATCAAGCGAGAATACCACTGAGGAAACGGAGTCGCTATGGCCTTCTAGGGTCTGGAGGCAGCTCCCCGACGCCGGATCCTAGATCTTGATTGTGCGGTCCGCCGAACCGGACGTAAGCCGCTGGCCATTAGGCGAGAATGCCATTAAGAAAACGGAGTCGCTATGGCCTTCTAGGGTCTGGAGGCAGCTCCCCGACGCCGGATCCTAGATCTTGATCGTCTGGTCCGCCGAACCGGACGCAAGCCGCTGGCCATCAGGCGAGAATGCCACTGAGATAACGTAGTGGCTATGTGTTGTAAGGGTAGTCACGTGGCCTCTGTGCCAGCGCCATTCGTGGACGGCCCTGGCGGCCTCTCCCTCTCGTGCCCTACTTTTCAGCCCTCCAGACTAGCCGCCTCTCTCTTTCTCTCTCTATAGCAATACACACAGTCATTCTAGCCTGTTCACAGGTTATGAGCCCTCTTGCGTATCGCGCGCGACCGTCAAAAACGATCCGATTAACAGGATCATTCGTGCGCACTGCCTAAAATCAATCAATCACCGAGTCCCTCGCCAACCGGGATTCCCCATCGAAAAAAAAAAAAAAGATCGCGTACCAGGGTCACAGCATCGCCTCGCTGCTCTCGATCTCCCCCAACCTCCAAGCGCATCGCCCTTTTGCGCCAGCCCGTATGAAGATTCAAGGCAACAGCACGACCAACTACTGCTTAGCCTCCTTCCCTACCTCCAACGGTCCAGCCCAGAGACCCAGTATTATCCAACCTTCAAGGACCTTTTGCTTACCAGCCATTACCCTTTCCAACATGAGTGAGCCTTCCTCCCTCGTTCGTCTCATCGGCGAGTCTAATCTCGATGATTGGGAGCGTTGTCTCGAAGCCGAGCTCAACAACTTCGACATCTCTGACCATATCTTTGGTGAGATCGAGGAACCCGATGTTGAAGCTGAGGAGGATCACAAGAAGTGGCGTATGTCCAGGGCTAAAGCATACAAGATGTTGCTTTCTACCCTTCGCGACGAGAACATCGTCACTACCCCCAAAGTTAACGGCTGGGACGACAAGAAAAAGGATCCCAAGTACCTCTTTGACCTAGTCCTTTCCTGCATTGGTCGCGTTACCAGTGAAGCTCGCAGCGAAGTTCTCGCCGAGTTTCTGTCGATCAAGCGCGCCTCCTTCGACTCGATGCACGCTTTCCTTCATAGTTACACCATCCTACGCAAGCGCACTATTACCGATGCTAAGTTTAACATCGATGATGACCTCGAGACTAATATGTTGTACAATGCGACCAAGGCTCACTACCCTATCGATGCAAAGATGTGGCAACAGGCCATCGAGGACAAGACTATGACCGTTAACTACCTCATGTTTAAGCTTAGCGATATTGGCAACACTGAGAAGCGCATGAGCACCAACCTTACCGTTCAAGTCAAGACTACTGGCACCGCCAACAACGCCAACAACGCCAACACCGCCAATAACACCAATAACAAAGACAGTAAGGGTGGCCGTACTCGTGACGAAAAGATCGCCTGCACCTCCTGTGACAAGAAGATCTGGCCCACTCAGAAGCATTTTCCCTGCGGTCATCACATTAAGTCAGCTGATGTCTGCTGGGCCTGCTAGCCGGAGCTTGCTCCCGATACCTGGAAGTCTAAGAAGGAGATGATGGCTAAGAAGACAGAGGCCAGCGCCAGTACTGCCCTCGCCGGTACTACAGCTACCAACACGGCCAACCCGGCCAGCTCCAGCGCCTTGTTGTTCCATAGGGGTGCTTTCCTCTGTGGTATTAATAAGTAGTCTTTTTAGTAGAGCCTATAGCTAATAAGAAGCTTGATTCTTACTGCCTTTTATTAAATAATTCATCCGCTAAAGACCAACAGGCTCCAAGGTAAAACTACATACCGATCCAGAAAGACAACGTTATCTATAACTCTGGATACGCATACAACATTTTCAATCATCTCAAGTGGTTTACAGAACTACAACCACTCGCCGAACTAGTCCCTCTTACCCTCGGGGATAGCTCTTAGATGTATTGTTATTATATCGGTACTATCGAGCTAACACTACCAACGACTTCGACTGTCAACGTTAGAGTCAGGATCAAAGATGTACTCTACTCGCCAGCTACCCCAGTTAACTTAATATTAACCAGCGGGCTACTCGACAACGGTATAGAGTGGCATATGAGATCCAACCGTATCAAGCTGAGTAAAGTCGAAGTCCAGTGCCTGTCAAAGGGTGGCCTGGTCTGCATCCTAGCACATCAACCCCAAGACTTCGTACAACAAAACGAGCAAGTACGGTATGCCTTGCTTAGCTCTATTAACTACTTAATAATGCATCGTCGACTTATACATGCTGGGAAAGATCAGGTCCTTAAAGCCTGTAAAGAAGCCAACATTTCGATAAAGAACACAGAGAACCATATATATGAGTCTTGTATCATCGCTAAAGCAATGGATAATCGACCTAAGGAACGGATTGTCTCTAGTGGTAACTTACCCAATCGAATTTATCCACGTCGACGTAGTATTATATAATGTGCCCGGTCATATAAGTTATAAATATGTAGTCCATTTTGTTAATAACGTCTCAGGCTTCGTTTAGCCTCGTTTCTATATCAACAAGGGAGATGCAGCCATCTAGATCAAGGAGTTCAAAGCTTTTATCGAAAAATAGAGTAGAAGAAAGGTCAAGATCTTTGGTATGGACGGCGGCCTAGAGTTTGGCTATAGCACCAAGGAATTTCAAAATAGCGGTCTCGTTAATTGGTCACGAATAGAGGGCGTCGCCCTATATAAAACGACGGCATATACTCTATGGATAAACGGTAAAACAGAACGAGCAGGTGCTATCTTCATAGAACGGGCGAGAACGTTAATGATCGACCTAAATATTCCAGTCCATCTATAACCTTTCGTCGTTGAATCGGTCATCCAAGTCGATAACCTCCTACCTTCCCGTGCAAACCCAGAAGGCAGGAGCCTATAGGAGATATTGGCAAAGGGAACGAACTTCCTAGAATAAGCTCAAACCCCATATATCAAGCACTTACGCTCTTACTTTTACGATGCGTATTACTTCATCAAGCTAGAGAAACGCGCCAAGGTGACAAGTTCCATCCCCGTTCAACTAAAGGAAAGTTTATCAGCTACGGTGATATGTACGGCCGTATTTACAAGATTTGGAACCCAGTTACTGGTGAGATCGTTAGAGCAAGCGCGGTTAGATTTATCGAAAAGGAGGGTGACGAGACACTAGAGGAGAGGGAGACACCCCTGGGAGTGCACTTTTTTGATTAGATAGTTGCTGAAATCGAGGAAGTCGTCGCGAGCAACTAATAGATCTGGGTAACCGTGTTAGGCACTAACCTAAAGAGTAAGCAGAAAGTAGATAAGGCTAGAATAGCGACGGTGCCTATTATTAAGCAACCCGGTGATACGACAATTACCTTTAATAACGCGTATATAATATACTCCTTACCCAGCCTTACACCCGAACTAGTCGCTCCTCCTACGACAACTTTACTAGAAGACGAACCGATCGATACTATCGAGAACGATGTCTAGAATCTCACGACCAACGATGACGACGGTTTGCTCGACCTTGACGACCTCGAAGAGGAGCAACCGATTCCCCCTGGCACGTTCAACAACGAAACCGACGATAAAGAAGCGGTGACAGCCCTGTCAAGTCCAACACCGCGTCAACAGACTCGCGATCGTACGCTAACCCCTCCCCCACAAGAGGATCCAGCCACCGTGAGGAAGGCTCCAGACCTTCCGCCTACCGTGGTGAAGAAGCCTCCAATGCAAACGGCGGCCTCCACCCGACTACGTAGAGAAATAACCAAACTAATAAACTACAATTATTACAATCAGAAGGCTAAAAACAACAATAACAATATAGTTGCAGACAAAGTGGATCTCCCTAATTTCTTCGCGGGAATCGCAGAGCCCTACAAAATCCGCCGCGTTTTCACCCCCTGTCTTACTACTACGAAAGCTCTCTAAATACAATAGGTTACTGATAAGATTCGTATTATCCCTAAAACACTCTAGGAGGCCAAGAAACTACTCAACTACGAAACCTACTGGTTGCCAGCCATGAAAAAGCAAGCTAAAGCACTGGAGGATCTGGGAGTCTAAGAGCTGGTCAAGAGGACCCCAGACATGTTTGTCCTGCCTGGAAGATGGGTATACGACGAGAAATACTTGATCAACGAGAAAGAGTATATGGCACGAGCTAGATGGGTCGTTTGCGGCAATCGTGAAAAGGATAGATGGGACATTCAAGATATCTACGCGGCAGACGCCAACTCAGTCAGCATGAGGCTGTTTCTAGCCATCATGGCTATCCTCGACTATGAGTGCCAACAGTTCGATTTCGATACAGCTTTCCTCAACGCACCGATTCCTCTCAAGCAGGTTTACTACGTGGAACAACTAAAAGGCCTGCCGAAGAAGACGATTGACTAGAACGAGCTGGTCTGCCGACTACGTAGGGCGCTGTATGGCCTTAGACGAAGCCCTTTATTCTGGTTTAGCACCCTTTACCCGGTATTGGAAGAGATGGGTGTTACGAACTTAAGCAAGTTCGTGGGCTAACCAGGCCTGGGAACACAAGCTGCCAAAAGGGGTTAGGCTATACGACCATAGGCCCAGGGCAGGCTCACGATGCAAGGTAGGCTCAAGGTCAGCACGAGTGAGCCAGGCTCACGACAACAGAAGTGAGCCACGACCATGGAGGTGAGCTGGGCTCACCACATTACGAAGGAGCATCTGAAGCATGCAGTATAAAGGGACGACTGGGGAACTCAGATTGTCAGATAGTTCGCCAGTAGTCAATTGATCTTTATCACCGAGACACGTATAACGCTACCATACTTGTTGTGAACCTTTTGGCTTCACCGAACAGCACTGATAGTCTTTACCTTCAGCTATCCCACTTAGGCAGATCAGACTGCCGTTCGTCACAATGGGCTTTGAGGCAGTCAGAGCAGACAAGTGCTTAATGATTAGCAGGCGACTGGGAGCATTGATCGTGCTATACGTCGATGATTTCCTCGTTGTTGTAGCAACTACTAAGACTATTGACTTCGTCAAGTCCAACCTCGAGAAGCATTTCAAACTCAAACGATTAGGAGAAGTGCGCACATTTCTAGGCTTCGATATCGTGAGAGATCGTAAAGAAAGGACAGTCTTCATCTCCCAGGAATGATATACCCGTGCTATTATTAAAGACTTCACCAACGAGGACCTCCACGGCGTCAAGACACTATGGCCGCCGGATTTCAAGATCGATGGGGGTATTGAGGTTGGCGGCGACAACAAACCGTACCTCAAACTGACAGGCCAGTTGAACTACCTATTAATGGGAACCCGACCGGATATTACGTATACCGTCAGCAAGCTCTGTGAAAGCAATGCTAAGCCGACAGACAAGCATATGACCGTGATGAAGCATCTGTTCAGATACCTGAAAGAGTTTCCTAAACAGGGTATCATGCTGGGCGGTCATTTCAAACCTTCTGAAGATGGATATCTCGACCTGCAGTTCAGATGCTTCGCGGACGCCTCCTTCGCCGACAACATCCCTTCAAGGCGCAGTACCGCTGGGCACGTCGTATTCCTAACGTGCGGCCCAGTCTTATGGAAATCCAAGAGACAGGAGTTCGTGACAACCAGTACAACAGAAGCGGAATTTACGAACCTTGTGCCAGCAGCAAGGTCTCTGGAATGGGTTGGAGGGATACTGAAAGATCTGGGATTTCCCCAGAACCCTATCAACGAGGAGATTGACACAAATATCATCCTCTTCACGGACAGCGCCAATGCCAGAGAACGGGTGTTGAATCCGAATGCTTCAGCACGTAATCGTCACATTGATGTGCGTTACAAATGGCTCATCGAACAATCCGATAAGAAAGCCATCAAGGTGGTCCATATACCTGGCGATGAGATGGCAGCAGATGGTCTGACGAAGCCATTGAAGGCAGACAAGCACAGCAGATTCGTCGGATTGGTAGGATTGGTAACGAAGGACATACCCTGGGCCTAAACACCAGAATGGATTGTCACGATGTAAACAAACAAACATGTATATAGTATCTTAGACTCTTTGAGAGCGGTCTTTCGGTCTGTGGGGGTGTGTTGTGAGGGTGGTCACGTGGCCTCTGTGCCAGTGCCATTCGTGCACGGCCCTGGCGGCCTCTCCCTCTCGTGCCCTACTTTTCAGCCCTCCAGACTAGCCGCTTCTCTCTTTCTCTCTCAATAGCAATACACACAGTCATTCTAGCCTGTTCACACATCCTCCTCAAAAAGGAACTGGATAACCTTGAGGAGAAGAGCGGCGGGCAGATGAAGATTTGTCATGTTTTGAGCCAGGCCAGGGAAGGATGGGGGGGGCGAGAGGGGAAAAGTTGATGCGGGGGTTCTTAAGCGATGCCTGTCCAAACTAGCGCATGATAACGTAGCACTGCTGTGTGGGCCGCCGGGATTGATTCAGGGGGTTGTGCTGCCGGCGCTGATAGGTATGTTTCCGCCACTATTCACATTGCTTGAAACCCCCGATGTTGCTCGATGCTCCGTCATGTTCTCCTTTGCGGCACTGTCATGTTCTGCCTATGTGACCCCGTCTAGCTGTCCACTAACTGCTTGTAGATTGGGGATATATCGAAGACCAAAACCTTTTCGGGTTCTAAGCAGTCAGTGATCGACCGCCAAGAGTTATCCTCGTATCGCTTTCTTTTAGTCAGACTAGTTGCGCTTAATACGGTTTAAATCTGGCTTGGACTGAGAATAGGTTGCAGGAACTATCGTTGTCCAGCCTTTCTTTTGTGTGAATAAGCGCAGACACCAACGTTAGCCGACTCGACTGTTCACTGTGTCTGCTAGCATTTCAGCCAATGGTAACCTATATGCAGTCGAAATCCACTGTTTCTGGACCTCAAGCTACTTCGAGAGACTAACATCAAAACCATAGTGTAACTCCATAATCTAAAGCAATCACGTTAGCCCAAAAGGTACCGAAAAGATAAAGCCCACGGATGGCCGACAACACAAGGGAAGGATGGATGTTACGTTCATTTGACCGCTCCAGAAAGAGAAATGTAGAAGCGTAGGAGGGGTGATTGGCAATGAAATACATATATTGGCCCGCTGCTACTTCAAAGTAGAAAGTACTGAACCCGGCCTACTTCCTTTGTTACCTATACCCACTGAGCTCGAAAGCCAACGCATTTTCCCATCATGAGTTCTCCCGCCAAGAAGGCACAATCACCTGTACCTGAGGCGAAGTCGCCAACGGTACAATCGCCCAAAGGGAAGACAAAGTCGCCCACCCCTGGCCCCGCGTCACCCACTCCTGGCCCCGTGTCGCCCACGCCCGGTCCTGCATCGCCGGTGGCGGCTCACGATGGCGCGCCTACCGATCTGCTGTCTGGCGCGCATTGGGGTGAGCTGGTCTGTAACCCCCATAGCGGCACCATCCCGTATGCTTCTTCGACGTACTGTTGCTAACATCAATCTCCATTGTATAGGAGATACCTGACGACGGAGACTCGACTCTAGGTAGTGATGCCGAGAGCTCGAGGGCCTCGATCTCTTCTAGCATCATGGAATATCGTACGATTAGTGGTAGGAGATATCATAGTGATTCTGTGACCGATGGAGAGTATTGGTATGTGGCTCTTAGCAGTAGTTGGATCGGGAATATCATGGAGGTTCAAAGCTAACCATGATCCTTTGATCTAGGGGTCCAAATGACGAGAAGGCAATGGAGGTCATGGATATCTTCCACCACGCCATGACCCTGATACTCAATGACCGGCTATATACAGCCCCGCTCTCTAAGGACATCAAGAATGCCATAGATATTGGCACCGGCACCGGTAAGGCACACCTACCTCCTCGTTAGGGCTCAAATTGCTTTCTTCCTCTCCCCCTAGAGAAGGTCAGGAGTTTTACACAAAGAGGGTCAAATGCGCGGTTTTTGAGCTACGTAGTAGCCACCCGCATCTTTTTGTGTAATGATCCAGCCCCAAATTCCGATGCATTCCTTTTAAGCATGTCTCGGAAATCGGCCATGGTTCTGGAACAAATCAGCCTTGCACTATCCTGCTCGAAGGGGAGGAGAAGAAGGGGATGGATATATCTCCTGCACTGGAAATTTACTGACTGCCATTTATATACAGGACTTTGGGCAGTGTAAGACCAAGCTCAAGACTCATGAGTTTTGCTCATATGACTAACAGTGGTGCCTATAGCGATTTCGCGGATGAATTTCCTACCTGCAACGTAGTCGGTACCGATATTTCGGCCATCCAGCCTAGCTGGGTTCCTCCCAATCTCCAATTCGACATCGACGATGCGTCTAAGACATGGACTTATCCGGATAACCACTTCGATTACGTTCATATCCGGTGGCTCTGTTGCACAATGAAAGATTGGCCGTCCTTGTATAAGGAAGCGTATAGGTGTACCAAGCCGGGTGGCTGGATTGAGCATCTTGATTCCGACGTCCATTTCGTATGCCTTGACGGAACTATGCCCAAGGATTCCGCTATCGCTCAATGGGGACATATTTGGACCGAAGTTGAACGGAAAGCCGGAGTTATTGCCAACATGCTCGACGGCCATATGGAGAATGGAATTAAGGAGGCGGGATTCACCAACGTGCAGATCGAGGATTATCTGGTAAGTTTCATACCAATCTGTTGAAGCCGTAAGGCTGGGATTGGACGAAAATGCGGGGATGGGTTGAAGGGAGTGGTCAGTCAGAAGGACTGGCCAGACTACGAGATCTGTTTACTAAAAGAAGTGCTTGGCGCAAGAGCATTATCAACACAATCTCTTCGCTCAAGGCACACCAAGACTAACTTTCAATCTTTAGGCCCCGACCGCTCCTTGGCCCACAGACGAGAGGCAAAAACAGATCGGTCTCTTCCAGTATATTTCCTTAACATCAGACGTCGAGGGCTTCCTTACCTACTTCCTTGGCCACGTTATGGGCTGGACCGAGAACGAGATGGCAAAGTACGCCTTTATCCTTCGCCGGGAGTACAAGGAGGGCAAGATCCATGCGAACAGCAAATGGCGCGTTGTTCGTGCCCAGAAGCCGGTGGACGCCTAAATTCTCGACAACAGTAGCAAGACGGGCGCGCGGGTGCACTGGTGAAAGTGGTAGGGCACATGGCGGATAGGGGATATATGTATCGCTTCTTTCATTACGCAGGTCTCTAATATCAATATCTTTTTCAGCAGTTTGTCGTCAAGCATCATCAGTCCCTTTCAGTCCGGGACTCGTCCGGCCCGCTTATGGAAAATACAAAGTTAACGACGGATGTAACGGAGAAGAAGATGTAAGGAAGCCGTAAAGATGAGTATTATGCCTCGTTATATGTGGATTCAAGGCGTGCTCGTCGAGTTTTGCTCGACTTCTTCGCTTTTATCCTCCATCCTGTCCAACTCCGCCTCCAGTAGAGCCATTAGTTGGTCAGACACGTTGTCTATGGCCTTTTTGAGTATCTGGAAAAAAACGGCATTACTATCAGTCCTATATAGGCAGGCTCCCCGCCCACGAAATAAATGGCCCCGCAAAACCAGTTTTCCCAGGCTTGGCGTCAAACGCAGGTATTTACATCACCACTTTCATC
>MU859396.1:0-22383 GCA_033297205.1 Pseudoneurospora amorphoporcata
GTCGAGAGGGATCAACAAGGCCTTCGAGACCAAAGTAGTTTATTAGCTGAATTTGAACTACTGTTCCAAGCCCTGATCACAGCCCTTGTCACAAAACCTGAGGCCTCATGATATTTGTCCATCACGTCATGAAACTCTGGCGCGGTCCCTCCTGTCCTTGGTGCATCAAGCTCCCTGAGCTTATCCAACATCTCATAGGTCTGGTTCAATAGATTGGATACGTTGCAGATGGTAAGGAGGGCTCTCACTTGAGAGCAAACAATCCCGACAGAACTCTGAAGGAAGGGGGAGAAAAGAATGCGAAGGAAAGAATAGTAGACAAGGCCCAGACTATATAGGTACCTTCTATCTAGGTAACGGGATTGAGGACAACTTGTTCTCCAGCATGAGAGTAATAGGATAAAAAGACGGAAACTCCTATAGTACTCCGCTCGAGTATTTTCAAAAGCCAGCCACTGCCCGATCCCAAGTCTCCGTTGCCAGTAGCAACTTCGCTACCGACATGCTAACCCAAAACCGTCAGCCACGGTGGCAGATATACCAACCCAAAGCACAAGTCCTCCTCATCTTTTCATATACTCGGCCGACTGATCAACGTCCAGAGATCCCTCCTTCTGTCTCATCCCCAACCTTCCATCGCTGGTTTCTTGCATCGGTGACGACTGCGACCCTAATCTGTCCGTCCAATACTGGAAGTGTAATCGGTCGGATCGGGTTATTCTCTTTACCCTTGCGCGTTCCCATTCGTTAAAGGTCGTCCAAAACTATTATACTGGTGTCTCCCCTGATGGCGCCACTATTGACACAAATAGCCTCCAATTGAGCTGTTCATCTGTTCAACTGATGGAGGGGGTTGTAAAGCTGGTTCTGGAAATATGGGTTGAACAAGATGTCGTCCCAATCAGGTCCGTCGATCTCATCACCCTCATTAGGCGCAGCAAGTAGAGCGAGATTGTCGTCGTGCAGAAGGAAATTGTCCACGCGGTGATGATTTCTGTCGGGCTGTTGAACCGCATCTTCGGGAATGTAAATGTCCACAAAGGCGTGATGAAATTGATGCCTCGGGATCTCCTGATCTTTGTTTTCTTCCTCTGGAGCAGCCAGGTGAGGGTTGGCATAGCGATCATCCTGCTGAGGCTGGGCATGTTGGTCGTCCTGCGGAGAGTCGGCACGGTCATCCTCCTGCTGAAAGATACCGTCGTACTCCTGAACTGAATAAATCTGCCCAGGGTACTCGGGCTGCTGAACGGCGTGGCCATCGTGCCGTTGAACACCCTCCTGACCAACAGCATACTCATGGTGCTGCTGAATGGCTTCTTCGTCCTGGTGCTGAATGGGTACGTCGTCGTCCTCCTGAAGTGGACGGTCTTGAGCGTGCTGCTGATGGATATGGTTCTGCTCATGGTGTTCGGGCTGCTCAGCGACATGGTCGTCGTTCTGGTGCATCGGAATCGACGATACAAAGTGGTCGACCCTTGCCAAACCTTCCATGTAGCCCTGATGCTCGTTTCCCTGCTCTAGCCAAGCAGTGGCAGCGGATGCAAAGATATCCTTTGCCAAAATTCTGGTTTCCTGATACCGCTCCACAGCGCCAAGCAAGTTGGGAGCGATGAGCTCTGCCTTCCAGGCATCCAGCTCAGCGAGCTGGTCCAATGTCTCCTGAGCGGTCAGAAGAATATGGTAAGCGCTTGGTACCATCATGACGGCCTTCATGGCATGCTCAGTGCCGGCGAAAAGGCTGTCCGCGTCGCTCGCAGACTCCACTGCGTCGGCCACCGTCTCTAGCTTTCTCATTGCCGTTACCATCAAGAAAGCTAGCTTCCGTCGAAGCTTGTCTGCTGGCCTGGAGTTGACGCATGGTGGGCATGATTGCCCAAGCTGGGGAGCCTACCGCACGTAATAGCTACTACAGTAATGCCATCCTTGATGAATAATCCGGTACATTTTCCTCCTGCGCATGGGGCCAGGCCTGTTGTCCAGGCAGTCGATGCACCTAGTGGCGATCGGGAGATGGCGGTGACTTTTGCGCCACACTTCACACAAAATGGAAGTGTGGCCACGTGTGCCAGCCACCAAACAGGGAAGTTGTCGTACACAACTTCGTCAGCCGGGTTGTTGTCCAAGTTAAGATTCATGGTGACGGTTTTGGTGGGGAAACGTGAAGGAGAGCGGTTGTTCTAGTTGTATTCTTCTGTGGGCCTTGTGCGTAAATGGCTCCCGAGCTTTGACTATTCTGCCAGCGTTAATCCGTGGATGTGGTAAATGCCCAGAGAAACGTAGGTTTGCGATATGACAAGGGTGTGTGGCAGCACGATTTGTTCGCCCAAAGTGAAAAAGTCGACATGGAAATAACGACAGCGGAAATGGAATAATGCTCGAGAACCCGCCAGTGTCTCGTTGATGGAGGGAGATCGCACCGTTGCCGGTATCCACTGTATTACTTACTTGCTTGGAAAAATGTGGTACCGTGAGGAGAGAGGACAGTAGAATGGTGTGGTGCGCAGATTTCGTGGGTACGTGGGAATCCAGGAAGCGACTCCGGTTTAGGTAAATCCGAGTTGGTCCTGAAGGGAGCGGATTTCGCGGTGCGCAATAGCTGAGAAAAGAAGGCAAAAGATGTCCGCTAGGTTACACTTGAGAACGAGGTGCAAGGTGGTGCGCAAGCGTTGTCCAGTTGAACTGGAGCTGAAGTTGTGTTTGGCCAGGGCTTGGAGTTCGGGAAGCCGTCCAGGCAGGAACAGGACTGTTGGCTTCCACCAGTGGGCGCCTGAGACGAACTGCACCACCTTCTACCCCAACCCACGACAACTCAGGGCCCGGTAAGTCGGGACTATCTGTCCTTGGCGATATCCCGTCGTAAACTTCTCTGGTGGCAGCCGTACGCCCCATGATTCCACCTGGTTCGGACAGGCGGCCGATGAGAACTCCTTCCCGTAGTAAAGATGGTTGGCTTAGGCTCCCTGATTTTGTATCTTCTTGATATTGAGGCAGTCTCTCTGCACCTTTCTCGCTGCTATATACTAGGACGTGAGCTGCAGCACGAGCGTACTCTGGTAACCCGGCCACTCGGGCTCTTCTGCTGGCCCAACGATAGGTACTCTTGTCGTCTTCCATAGGTCATTATGTCGGCTGACTTGCTTGCGCGATGTTTGCCACATTTGGTGCAAGTCGGAAGTGTCTGGGTAGATCATCCAACACGACGGTGACATACTACTTTGCAATCAGGAACGATGGGCTTGCGACGCCTAGGCTGTTGGTTGTATACCACCCAAGAAATTCGCAGACGGTCCTCCATAAAAGGGTGGAAAAGACGACCGATGGAGAGGTAGAAAGGATATGGTTCAGGTAAGAGAGCAACCCAGGGCGATATAGGTGGAATCACTAATCCCGATCTGTTCTTATGGATCCTATACGATGGTAGAAACTATGCGGCTTGCCACAAGCGCCTCCAGAGAACTCCCATTATGAACGTCGACCGCTAGATGAAAACTCGAAGAAAAAAACACTGCCAGCTACGCCCGTTACTTGCGGAGCAAACAAGATCAAGAAAACAAGCCCCCTCCGTGGACGGCCCCCAAAATGTCTGGCTTGAGTTTTGTCCGGACCTTCGTACACAGTTAGGATGCTCTTCTTTGGGCCCGTGGGGAAAAAGGACTTCAACAAGCATCGCTATAGCTTGAGGTTGGAGAGAGGAGAGGGTTTTGATGAAGTCCGGGACGGCACAGAGGGATTGGGTCTATCGGCCATCCTTGCAACTGTCATGGTACAGATCACCGCCATCTCTGCCATGCACGGTGGCTTTGCTAGGGCTATACAGCAGGGCAGCTCCGGGTTTAAGGGAGATGGAGTGGTGAAGAACTGAGGAGAATACAAGGACTCTATAGGCATAGAAGTCATGAGAAACGAACCAGTGAAGATAATAGTGACTAACTGCCATGAGCAAACATTCGGTCATTATTGCTTTACGGACTCACGCGAATGAGGAAACATGCAAGCAGGGCCGAAAAAGCGGAAGACAGTGACAGACCATAGTGGCTGACAATTGACAAGCTGAGCTGACGGACCAGGCCGATACAGATGTTATAGGAAACAGTAAGCATTTTGATCATGAAGAAACCGGCACTGGCCACCTTTGCTTGGTGTACATGTAGGGAAATGGCAACCAAACGAATTCCAAATCCGGCCGAAAAAAGAATTGGATTGGCTCCGACAGGGTTGAGGGCTTAGTACACCAGGATAGGAATCATTGGAGTACTCGGCGACTGGTTCGGGAGGGGGGGAGATGGCAGGTCAGGGATCGTTGTTGAGGTATTGCGTTGGCCGTTGGACTGCGCGGTGGAATTTCCTGTCAAACAACCCAATTTTTGGGTGGGATCTGCGCCTCTTGACTGCGGCATGAAAAGTATGGAAAGTTATCTCGCGGTGAGTTGCGTCGGACTCGTGACAGATTGGCACTGCGGGTGGTGGCATAGGAGCACATGGGTTCGTGGCAGCGGCGGACCATGGAAAACCTTTCTTGAGATCAGTTAGCACCAGTTATACCCAAGACGTAGCAGATATGGCGAAAGGAAGGAGGGAGGTGCCGGCAAGAGGCAAGTGGCCTTGAACCGATAGAAATCTCTGTTTTGCGGCGATGGTGTTGTCATCGTTGTTTTGTTTTGTTGTCCTGCTGACGGAAAGCCTCCTCCTCGAATCACCCATGCCGTGTTCTTGCTGGTCTTACTGGCCCAGAATGAGAAGGAGAAATGCGAGTTTTCGCAAGAGAGTGATTGAGACGAGACGGACAAAGGCATCCAAACCAGGGCCGGGGGACCTCCAAAGGAAAAAAAGCGATGACGGACTCGAGGATCAAGATCTCATTTCATCGAGAGAAACGAATGCACCTCTCAAGTCTGGAAAGTTCAGAAAATGAAGTGGGGGATCACCAGAAAAGAAAATTTTGTCTTGTTCTGACAGGTTGGTTGCGATCGAGTGTCTCTAGGCGAGCTCGAAGAGAAGGAACGGCCAGCGTCCAAATGCGATGGTCTCGGGCGCGAGACAGAAAGAACCCCAAAAAAAATGAAAGGAAGAAAGGAAGGACCGAGGAAGAATGGTGTCATCGGCCATCACAGCTGCAGTTGCGGAAATGACAGGACCCCCGATGCAGCAACCCCGTGCTCGAACAAGGACTAGTGAAGCGGCATGAAAGAGTGGTTGGAACCAATGACGGGAAATTGATAGATTGATTGGTCTGGTGGAAGAAGGGGAAAATCCCAAGGACTGCCCGATCCTCCAGCTAAATACCCTAAGGTCGAAAAAGAAGGTGGGGGACGAATACAGTGGAGACAGGCAGCTTGCTGCTGGCCGTGATTGTAACCAAGACGTAAAATACCTGTAAATACCTCCGCCTCTGTATTTACTAAAACATTGATAGCCCTTATCGTTACACTGTATTTACAGCACCACCCGCCGACGTCAGGGTGCGGCTCGCTCTTACCCACAATCACCCCAATTCCCCAACGCTTCTCTTCCCTGACTTGCGACACGCCGTGTCTACCTCGCAATGTGGTTTTCTTTCGAAAAAACAACACACGCGGGCATGCTGAACAAGATCACCACCATTTTTCTTCATCACGGAACGTCGTTAACTTAAGGTAATCCCCACATTCACCCCCGCGCCGCTAAGTTAGTTTCCGTTTTGGCCGAGAGAGCAGGGCTCAGATTGCCCTTCACAACGGTCATCACCCCCTTGCTCCTGTCAACAACCACAAACCCCTGCAGCGAACGCCTTTGGCAACCCGTCGCCGGCCGCTGGGACGATAGACGACGTCGCTCGCGAATGACTGCCTACGACCGCAAGACCTTCTCATAGCAACATCCGAATCTACTGCTCGATCAACGGCAAGCACTCCTTCAGTTATTTCCCTCAAGTTGGCCTGCCACTCTCTGCACATCGCTAGGTCGTCGTTTCTCTTTTGTTCTTTCCAATCTCAATCGCTTTCCTTTCTCTCATTCTTTTTGGCTTTCCCTCCTTCTCTTTTATCTACCTCTTCTTCATCTTCATTCTTTGCTTCGCTGCGTGATCCCTATTCGTATCACACGTACTGTTTGAAAACGGACACAACGCCCAACAAGAATCAGAACGTCCTGTTTCTCTTGACCCTCCATTAGTTGGAGGATGGCTTCTGTTTACCTTAGCCTCTTCATTCCACTCTCTCGCGCTCCCTCATGATGACTGTTAAAAAACCATGTGGATCGTCCAGCAAGTGGCACTGATTTAGCTCAGAGTCACTCCTCGCCAGACAAATCCCGAATCGTCGCGCTACGATGGATACACGCTGCCAGTAATCTACCGCTGCAAGGCCAACCCTCGAACCCTGACCTCGTGCTAAAACTCTCCAGAGCTCGACCTTCAACAAGACAGAGCAAGGCGTCACTGCCAGACCTCGAAGTCATGATCGCGCGGGAAGATGAGGGCCCTGGGCAATCAAAGCGATACGCCGGGAATGACGAGGAACAGGCGAGGTCAGAAAGTGAGACGACGAGGAGGAAGGAGGATACAACATAAAGCAAGATCCCTGAGCTCCTCGTAGCCCATAGCATAACGCTCTCTCGATCCCCTCCCATGCTTCGAAAGCGCCTCCACGACAACCCCCATAGCGTCTCTCCGTCAGACCAGAACAGTTGTTTCACAGAGTGATATATAGGCCTTCGAGAGCGGTTGCCGGAACACCGACACTGAAACCGAGTTTATCCAAGACTCGTATGTTTCCTATAAGAAAGGAAAGAATTGGCGACACATGATGGGGAGGACAAGGGGCCGCGAGCACCCAGCAAATCTACACGATCGGTCTCCGCCGATACCGTTATACCAGTCTCAAGTTGTCTCGATCATCCCTTCGCAAAAGCGCCTCCTAGATATACCGCAACCCGGTTGGCATCTCTTCCCCGACCGAGCTCGACGTCATGTGTCCTCCATTTGGCCCTAATCGACACCGTCCTTCTCGACATGATTCTCGACAACCCACCGAGGCCACCACCGATCATATCCCGTTATAGATTCTCGCCGCCATCGCCGCCAGCTTCCGATTGAACCCATCATCCATCGGCATATGATGTCCGCCCTCAATCCTAAACACCTTCCTCGCCGACGGCTCAAAGAAATCGATCATGGACTCGCTCTCGTAGTTATACGGATCGCCGCTCGCCAGCACGTGTATGCTCTCTGCCTGCACCCTGCCCAGCTCTAGACATGCCTTCGCGTACGGACTCCTCCCATCCTTCGGGTCCTTGATCCCTTGAAACGGACAGGTCGGACACACCGTGATGACAAAGTCAACCGCTCTGTCTCCTCCCCTTTCCCGCTCGAGATGTCGTAGGAGATGCAGCGCTGCTTTGGCACCCTGCGAAAAGGCAACGATGCCGTCGAACGGACCTTCGGTGTGGAATACTTGGAGCATATCGTCAAGAGCTGGGAACGTGTCGAGGTCCTCCAGATCGGGCGGCTGGTCATGCATCCACTTCAGGAAGGGATCCATGCCGGCGAAGAAAGGGAGAACGCCAGGGCCGGCAGGACATTCGATGGGAGCTGTGACGTAGCGGAGGTCGAAGAACTGGGAGAGGGCGGCATCGAGCTTGCGGGCTTGGATGCGGAAGATGTCCGGCGTGGTGCCGCCGCCGTGGATCATAAGGATTTTCGGTCGCATGGTCACCGTGAGTAGCTACTTGCTGCCGTTGAGGAGGATAATTGGGTGTGCGTAGTCGCACACTGTCGCGCGCCGACCTGAACAAGAGGTTTGGCCGTCTGTCAAGGTATGTCTGGATTTGGTTTTGTAAACGTCGGAAGTAGCATGAAAGGCTAATGAGAATGATACTCAGAAAGTCAACCGGAAGAGAAAAAGGACGAGTTCCAGACGGTGACCTTTGAGCATATGAAGTCCATATCTCGCCGACGTCTCCGATCTCGCCAGGGTCGTACACTCGTGGTTGCGTTACAACGGAGCCTCAAAGGGTCCTTGCATCTTACGTCTCCCAAAGCGGCAAGAAGTCTGGTCGTTACACACGCGGTCCGAGTAGCTTGGCATGTCGGCATGTCAGACTTTCCCCGGTATCACGATAACACAAGAACCCCCTTGTCATGGATGAGCACGACGGATGCGTGGAAGCCATATGAGAGGGCAGTCTAACCGAGCGATTGAGTATTGCCCGAAATGGGATTTCCCGGTCTCCGAAACTTGACGACTCGCTCTCTCCTCAAACACCGACAGCATCCAAGTCCAGCATGATCTACGACCCAAGCTTCGCAATCTTCTGACGAGTCCATCTGTCTTTCCTCTCCTCGCTCCATCTTCTCACATCTGTCAACATCTTCCTCCACCTCTGCGGCATCTTTCTTTCCACAACCAGGAGTATGACCGACATCACTTGTCTGGGCTAGAAACGCCACTGGGTGACCCCAGGCTACCCGTACCAACTTTACTACTATAAGCTGCTCAGTATTTAGTGGCAACGGCACCACGACGAATATCACCGCCTCCGAGCCGGGTTACCGCAGGCAAAGACTCGCTGAAGGTAGTCGCTTCGGTCAGACATCGCGAGTAGGATGAAGTCACTATCGCTATTCCGTTTTGAACGACTTTCGCGACTGGGAGCTCATACTGCAAAGCAACAACGAGCAAGGTAGAAGCAAGCGCTTTGACCTTCGACGACCCGGTAACGTTGGACTTCTAGCTCGCTGGCGTTCGGACAGCTTCAGTGGCCGTCTGAGAACCACCAAGAGCGCAAGAGGTCTAGCGTTTCTACTGGAAAAGAATCGTTTGAGCTGCTTGGATGTTTCCAGTACTAACGAGGTACCGCAGGGCACATATCAACGATGAGCACCAAGTTCTCTATAGGCACGCGACGCACGAGCGAACCATCCACGAGCGAACCATACACGTACGAATCCTCCGCGAGCTGACCATACCTAGACGAACCCCTCTTGCGGTTCCATGGCTGGTGCTTGTGTGACGTCTATGTCTTCACGCCCTGGAGCACCCGTGACTTGTCTATACCTACGATGAGAATTTCTCTTTAAAGTCAAAACCGGAGAGTATCTGCTGTCACAAGGATGGCAAGCGCGTCAATGCCGGCACTGAGAAATATGGAACAGAACGGTGAACGACGAGAGAAGGTCGAAGCATGAAAGCGATGAGCAGGCCACGGCGACACTACACACATGTATACACAAACCCAAGTCTGTAGGCCCTTTGGTCGAGAGACTCCGTGGTTCTGCGCACCGTCTCGTGGTTCGGGGCAACTGTCGCTCAAATGGGTCAGCGGAGTACATGTAATGTCTGTAA
This sequence comes from Pseudoneurospora amorphoporcata, assembly GCA_033297205.1. Classification (NCBI taxonomy): domain Eukaryota; kingdom Fungi; phylum Ascomycota; class Sordariomycetes; order Sordariales; family Sordariaceae; genus Pseudoneurospora; species Pseudoneurospora amorphoporcata. Next base: position 9,321 of record MU859396.1, read on the forward strand.
TGATAATACATCATACGTGGCAAGTTATTTCTGCCGTGGCTTTCCGTCCACTTCATCCGTCTCCTTAGGGAAGCACCTCATCGTTGCATCTCTGTCCCAACTCCCTAACTTCACAGACGCTGGTTGCTGTTGTTGAGTCACACGAAGGACACAATTGCTTAGGGACACGCAGTCTTCAAACAGCCAGCAATCAAAGCTACTGTTGACGGTCAAGCATGATACAGCTATGTCGGCTACAGCAATTGAATAGTGCGGTCTATATCACCCGCAACCGGTAAAAGTAGTGATGATTCCGGCCAGGTTGAGATACGAAAGAGGGCTTTGGCGTCGGCCTGCCTGGGTGTCAATTAAGAAGAGCTTGTGTAGTACGCAGGCTGGATCAAAATGACAAGATTCTGAGCCGGGCCTGTGGTTGCGGTGAGCAGGAGTCAATTCCTTTGGGGAAGTTCAAGCAACAGGTCATGGCCGTACGAGAGCAACCGAGAGACGAAACGAGGAGCTAGGAGGTGACGATCGTGGAGAGAAGAAAAGTAACAGAGTGCTAACGAGTGTACAAGAATAGGATACCAACGAAGTCAATCCGGTTGCTACACGAATAAAAGGGTTTCTGCTCTTGATATCTTGGCCACGTGATCTTGCGGACGACGAGGAGTCGATGGCGAAGAAGACGATATCATTCCTGGAAACAGGGCGCCACCCTGTTCACAGTCCTTAAATAATGCACAAGAGAAGGAAGCCTATTTCCGAACATGACTATCCTGGGATGAGTGTTAAGTCCATTCGGGGTCAACAAAAGCAACTGAAAAAAAAGAAGCGACGATTTGACAAGACTACAAGCGACGAAGTGGAGACGGCATCCACCCAAAAATTGCAAAAGAAGATGATCCGACCCAGGCTCGATCTGGGGACCTTCAGTGTGTTAGACTGACGTGATAACCAACTACACCATCGGACCGTGGTATTTGATGCTCACTGCGATAACCAAATTGCCTTATGAAGCCAACACAAAAGAAGTGTCACCGAGGTGATTGCAAAACACGGCGCGACACCTTAACATGTCTAGTGTAACCCTTGAAACAGCACAGCCAAAAGGATTGACGAGGCGAAGGCAAGAAATCCAGGCATCAATGGCCGATGAGGCGTGAGAGACCAGACTGAGGAACAATGAGAACAAGTTGCAGGAATCATTGACGAGTGTCCCCTCTCCTCATTACTCGAGCCGCTCCGTGTCTGGTCTCCCTGAAGCGGTGATCCATGCTATCTCCCAGCCTAAAACCAAGCATATATTATTTCAATACAACGCAGCATACCATAGCTAAAGTTCTTTATTAATGGCTGACCTAAAATAGGTCCATTGCCCAAGCTGCCATTCCAGTAAGCCAATTGGTCCGTGTCGAGAGCTGATATGCTGGAGCTGGAACTGCCCATCACCTTTCCTTGCCGTGTCATTAAGTAAAGCCCATATATGAGGAGGCCAAGGCGGGAAAACTCGGGTAATTGGAACCTAGGAAAGGAGGCATAGGATTTGAGTAAGCAATCCAACGGTGCCATGGGAGTAGAATATAAAACCGTCACCCTGCTCGCTTCCGCCGTTCTCAGATTCATCCCTGCCATCATCGCCGCCATCACCATTGATCAACGTGGACTCCAGGAGGGTTGAAGACCCCAATTCGACACACTCGCTAAACCAGCATACCTACCTCTAGGGGAGGAACGGATGGGTCGGATGAATGCTTTTTGAGAGGCGACACTTGGACTAGGGACAACTTGGAAGTAGGTGGTGTAAATGAAAGTGGGAATGCTACCATAAAAGAGTAGATGCAAGGTGACAGGGAATCGTGTGAAATTTGGGCTCACTGTGCCGTAACTGTGGTGGAACGATTTACTCTGGGGGAGGTAGATTCCTCGTAGTCCAATTTAACGGTTAGCTGCTGACATGCCGTTGACCGTGCCTCGAGAAAGGATCGGGAGTGCGGAAGCGGAGACGACGTCGGGGAAGAAGAGGGCAACAACTGACATGGCCATGCCGATGGTCGTGGCGGCAACGGTGGAGTGACAGGGCATCTTGATGGGTTTGAAGTAAGGTGTCGGATGTTCTTCCGCCTGCTTTTGATGAGTGGACTTGTTTAGGTTGCTGTAATGATGACTGATAGTTAAAGTTGAGATGAGGTGGAAGTTGCTCGGCGTGATAAGTTTGCGGTTTGGAATCGTGGGCAGTCGGTGGTTGATGAGGAAAACAAGGCCATTTATTAGGCAGAACAGCCTGACGGTAACTTGATGACGACAATGACCAGATCATGGATTTGTTCAATGAAACTCGCCACATTGTCGAACGTCCGTTCTTGTTTTTCTCCAGCCCGATGTTGTTCTTTCCATCGTTTATGCTTTGTGGCCCAAGTCACGTTGTTCATTTATCGATGACCAGGAATTGTTCAGATTGAGGATGGAAAGAGAAAAATATAAGTGACTATGGTAACAACGGAGATGAAGTTGGTTGGTCTGAAATGTGTTGACTGGTTCATTGCCGACGGCGACCTCGAACGAACTGATGCGTTAAACAAGTGATCGGAAATACAGCATCGAAGGCAATCGAGCGGGCAGCTTGTGTGGACGTTCAGCCGTATACTTGGGGGAAATGCATTGACGCTCTCCCGGGAGATGACGCGCCAGTCGGACATGCTTGTAGCGGGCGAACTGGCTGTAAACGCCCATGTCGGCGTCTTCCGTGAAAACATCGTGGTCGAAACGTGACCGACCGCCGGGCAGCATCAGTACCCATCGCCCAAGATCAGCTTCAAGGAGCGAAGGATTGACATCTTCTTCCCTATGGCACGACCACGCAGGCCGAGCACACATTGAAAAAGGGTTGCAATGAATTGCGATGGCTTGACATCAAAAATTACGACCAGAACGGCCCCGAAGGACAATTCACGGCGGCTAGCACCACGATGTGCAATGCAGGCTCTCCACCGTACTACGCGGTTTTCTTGATCTCCGCGCAGTCAGTCAAGGTAAGTATGAAGAAGAAAAAGAGAAAAGAAGAGGAGGAAGAATTGGCGAGGGGAGCTGCTGTTAAATAGAGGGATTGGGTGGTCTGTGCACGAGTGCAAATTCCATGAAATTCTGGACAGCTGCTGACGCCTGACGGTCTGGTTGGTCTGTCAGCTCCTGCTGCATGACGCCTGCCGTTGGATATTTGCATTTTGGATTTGGATTTGGAGATCGGTCTTGCAGTTTGCACCGGCATCCTCGTCAGCTCTTCTTTCGAACTTTCTTCAACTGAATGGCAAGCACCCTGCATGGACTCCGTCAGATGCACAGCTCATGTTCTCAAAAATTTACCCTAAGATGTCAGGTTTCACTTCCCGCTGCCTTCCAAAGAAATGAGGCCTTGATGTCCCAGAAAACCGCATACTAATACAAATGGGCATCCCTGTCTTTGTGACAAAGTGGACAAAACATCACGATGAACGGTTTCTGCCGCTCAAACGATGTGTCCAGGCACGTGCAAGGACAAGAACATAAAAGGTCCATCTCCCCAACATGTCCAGGTTGCCGCAGTAGCGCTTGGCGTTGGAACTTTGTGTGGATCTTTGAAAGCCGAGACCAAAAGAGCAACTGCGCTAGTCTAGGCTGAGCTAGGCCCTACGGCGGGAAAGGGAAGGTGGCGCATATCATCGGGTTTGAGCATCACCAGGGAGTTGGGAGGTACACAATTTGTGAAATGGCGGAAGTTGATTCACCAATTCCGTCAACGCTGTCACCTGAGACTCGGAGCTTTGACTCGACCGCTTTCCGCTTCTTTGCCGTTTCTGATTCACAAATCCTCCCTGCGTTATCGCCTCCCGCGTCCGTCCTGTCTACCTGTAACCAACAGGGCGTGGATTGCGATACTCCGATCACTTACACCGACGATACCTATATTTCCTGTTAACCGCCAACTCCTCTTTATCGTGAAATCCTTTCCAGATCCTCCCTGCCCAAAACAACCCTACCCCCGCGCGTTTCCTGTCGTTGTCCTTGTCCCGGCCGACCCAACAGGACAAAGCCCCCACAATAATCCTCGTTCGATAAAAGACCGAAATTTCTCTGTTCTCCCTCGACAACCGTCCAGCAATCCTTCCTGCCCTCATCCCCGACCGGTCGTCAGTCGAAAAGAATCAAAGCAATCGCAAACATGTGCGGCGGTACTACCAACGGCGCTGTGGAGCGCAACGCCGGCCTTACCATGTCGGCCACCGAGCTGATCGGCAACACTCCCCTCGTCCGCCTCAACAAGGTCCCCCAGTCGCTCGGTATCGAGTGCGAGGTCTACGCCAAGGTCGAGCTCTTCAGCGCCGGCGGCAGTGTCAAGGACAGGATAGCCCTTCGCATGGTTGAGGAGGCCGAGAAGGAGGGCCGCATCAAGCCTGGTGACACCCTCATCGAGCCCACCAGTGGTAACACGTACGTTTTTGCGTCTCCCTCTCTTTGTTGCGCTTGAGACTCGTGCTGACATGCTTCCGACAGTGGTATCGGTCTCGCTCTCGTTGGCGCCATCAAGGGCTACAAGACCATCATCACCCTCCCCGAGAAGATGTCTGCCGAGAAGGTCTCCGTCCTCCGTGCCCTCGGTGCCACCATCATCCGCACCCCTACTCAGGCCGCCTGGGACAGCCCCGAGTCTCACATCGGAGTCGCCCGCCGTCTCCTCAAGGAAATCCCCAACTCCCACATTCTCGACCAGTACACCAACCCCAACAACCCGCTTGCCCACGAGTTTGGCACCGCCGAGGAGATCTGGAAGCAGACCGGTGGCAAGGTCACTGCCGTCGTTGCTGGCGCTGGTACTGGTGGTACCATCACTGGTATTGCTCGCGGCCTCCGCAAGCACAATAAGGACGTCAAGGTCATTGCTGCCGACCCCGTCGGTTCCATCCTCGCTCTTCCCGAGAGCCTGAACGACCCCAACGCCACCGCTCCCTACAAGGTTGAGGGTATTGGCTATGACTTCATCCCCGACGTCCTCAACCGCGAGTTCGTCGACAAGTGGTACAAGACTGAGGACCGCGAGTCGTTCCACCTCGCCCGCCGCCTCATCGCCGAGGAGGGTCTCCTTGTTGGTGGTTCCTCCGGTAGCGCCATGGCCGCCATGCTCCGCGCCGTCAAGGACTTCAACCTCGGCAAGGGCGACGTTGTCGTCGTTGTCCTCCCCGACAGCATCCGCTCCTACCTCTCCAAGTTCGCCGACGACGACTGGCTCGCCGCCAACGGCCTCCTCACCACCGAGAACGATATCAAGACCGCCAACGACACCAACGGCACTGCCACCATCAAGGAGCAGCAGAAGACCGAGCAGAAGAAGACCGATGACGCCTACGCCGGCGCCACCGTCCGCGCCCTCCGCCTCAAGCCCGTCACCTCCGTCCTCGCTGACTCGCCCTGCTCCGAGGCCATCGAGACCATGCGCGACAAGGGTTTTGACCAGCTCCCCGTCCTTGCCCCCACCGGCGGCAAGCTTGTCGGTCTCGTCACCCTCGGCAACATGCTCAGCTTCATCCAGCGTGGCCGCGCCACCCCTGCCAGCCCCGTTTCCGAGGTCATGTTTAACTTTAGCCGCATCGACGAGGTCGTCACCGATCCCCGCAAGTTCGGCAACGATCTCAAGGACAAGCAGCGCAAGTTTGTCGAGATCACCATGGACACTCCCCTCGCTGCTCTCAGCAAGTTCCTCGAGTGGAACGCTGCTGCGATCGTCACGGAGAAGCAGGACGATGGTTCCAAGCCTGTCGCTGTTGTCACCAAGGTCGATCTCTTGACCTACATGGTTCGTCAGCAGTCGTAAATCACACCTCTTACATACGTTCGAACAATCTTTGACCGCATAGAGTGGAGGATGTCATTACCAATAACACCAACAACAACAAACAACACAAGCCGCCTGCGTGAGACGTGGGATGGATTAAACGGGGATCTTTTCTTAAGAGGATGATACCTAGAGTCAACATCTATGGGCGGTTATTCTTTTTTACTTTTTTTTTTTTGGTTTACACCTCTGGGAGCCTTGGTTGGGCGTTCTACTACTTACTACATTTGCTTTCGCGCACACAGAGTTTCTGGGTAGCATTTGGTCCGGCGTAGAAAAGGGTTCAACCCGTGCAAATGGGACGTTTTATTTTTATTGTTCATATTTGGAGGTCTTTGACCTGCTGCTTTGTGATATCCTCCCTGACTTCCCCTGCTCTTCCGGCTTTTTGTGTTGTATCGTTCGATTCAAATCGCTGGGTCAGAGTACGGTTTGTTTTTTAAAGAAACATTTGTCCTCCTTCTTCTATTTCTCACCGGGTCGCGTCTCATCAATGATCATAAACTAGCCGCTTCCACTCAGGGAATTTTGTTTTACTCCAAGCCAATCCTGTCTGTCACTGGATCGTTCCCGAGAAACCTTGCGACCCGCAATTAGCTCACCAGCACGATACCTGTTGAGTGGAAGCGGTACTATGAGCAGGTGGGAGACGGCTGTACCTGGAAATGGCGCTCCTCTACTCCTACTCTTCCTTGGCAACCGAGTTCAACGACTTTAAAAGGGCTCCTTGACCTTCTACGTGAACCTGAAGCTGAAGCTGGTAGATGGGGCTGTTGGTCAATGAGTGGAAATCGGTCCTCTCTTCCAATGCCTGCTTCGCAACACGTTACTGCGCTTCATGAGATGACCCGAATGATATTAGTTTATTATCCATATTGCGTACAATTATTCGTAACCCCATCCTATTTCACAACACCATCCATATGGCCCTTTCCATGTCATACTCTACGCCCATAACCTCAACAATCCATCCACGCCGTCATCCATATCCCATCACGACCTATCCCACGCCCGACTTAAACCCTCTCAACAACCCACCTCCACCACCCGTCCACCCCCGGCCCCTCCCCTCCAACCACACTCCCACCCACAACCTCTACCTCGATATCAAACTCCAACATCTGCCTAAAGTCGAACCTCTCGCTCCCGTACTCCCCTAACCAATCATCGCCCTCCTCCTTCTCATCTACCGCATCCTCCCTAGCGCCCGAGTCCAACAATGCCTTGCTTCTGGAAACTCGAATCCTCCCAATCTCAGCCTCCAACTCCTTCTTGACCAGACTTGGCGGAAGCGAAGTGAACAAATCCAGCTTGTTGGCAGCGACCAAGACGGGAATGGAGGGGGGGTGTTTACTCCCCTTGCTGTGCCGGGAGTAGCGGTGTTGAAGGGCCAAAAGCACGTCGTAGAGGTAGGTGGCAGCTTGCGACAAGCTGGAGTCGGGGGAGGAGGGCGAGAGGGTCGAAGCGTCGAGGAGGAACAAAACGCCCTTGATAACGGGTTGGGTTTTGCCGGGAGGGAGAGGACGGCCGGTTTTGGGGTCGAGAGGGAGGAGGCGCGAGAGGGCGGTGGAGCGGAGCTTGGGGTGGCCGGGGGTGTCGATTAGGAGGAACTTTTTGGGCTTTCTATCTTGGTGATCGGCAGTAGAGGACCAAGAAGCGGCGTTTAGTTCCACGGAGACGGGAGTTTGGGAGGTGTGTGTCAATGCGGGCTCGGTTGCGGTCGCGGTCGCGGTTGTCTTGTCGTTGCTGCTATCGGCATTGGAGGGGGAGGCGGTGCTGCGGCCGGCGCGCTTCTCGAATAAAGTCAGGAGGGCAGTCTTGCCGGCGCCTGAAGGACCGGCGAGCAGGATCGAGGGAAGGGAGGACTTGGACGAGGAGGAGGCGGACTCATTGCCGTGGAGGAATTGGTGGAGGATGATGGGGAAGAGGAGGACGATTAGGAGACCGGTGATGATGACCGTCTTGTTGGGTTGGAGGGAGGCGGTGAGGAGGTCCTTGATGAGTTCTTTGATGTGCTCTGTGGAGGAAGAGGTGTTGGATGCTGATGCTGCTGTTGTAGCCACCATTGTCGCCGTGGTGGCTATGGTCTCTATTGTTGTGGACATGGTTGCGGTTATGCTCGACGGGAGCTTGCGCGCTGATTCGGACGTGTTTGCGCGGGGTCAGATCGGTTGCTCGTTCGGAATGTAGGATGCGGTAGATGTTATAGACGCATCCCCTTTTCGTTTTGCTGAGACGCGTCGGTTGTTGATGTTGAGATGCGCGTTACAGGGGAAAGAAGCTCTCGGGGTGTTCTGGTGCCGAAAATGACACCATCGTCATTCGAGAGAAACGGCCAAACGGGCAGTTCTCCACATAATTTTGGGGCCCCGGGCGCTCCATCAAAGTGGGCTGGACCTGTCACCGTGGGGGCCCGGGCCTCGGGGTGGTTGGGGACGACTCAGTGGTCGTGGCAGTGTCCACAGCAGCCCGTCGCCGCACACGTAGGACACGCAACGCCCACCGAAGAAAGAAGGCTCGGAGAACAATGGAGTGGAGAGAACGAAGATCCAATCGGTAAACCCCTTTCTGTTGCATATGCCAAGTGGAAAGTTGTGAAGACCCTTTTTTTTGGGATTCTTTGCCTCATCGACATTGACATCGACATCGCGGTGGCAGTGTGAGACAGACAAGCAGCCACAGGACCGATAATCCCCGGAACTGTCTCTCCGTCCGCGGCACCTTTAGTTGCCCCGGCGGAAGAACCCTGCAGACAGGTGGGCGTTGGAGAAGCTGCATATTAGTAGGAACATGGACCAGCCACCGGCATGAACAGCGAAATCGGATGTCGACACTAACAGAACAAGTGGGTGCTGACGAAAGTCCAACATCACCAAAGAGTTTCGACTCCAAGCCAGTTCTTCCCATTGTCATCTTCCGCTTCAGTCTTCCAAGTTGGCGACTCGGACACGGAGGAATCATCAGCCCACCAACGGCCAGCACATTCCTTTTATTGTTTGCTCTCCGTTATTGTATATTTCGACTCTTGGCCTTCATTGTCACTAGGCTATTGCGAGCTTGCGCATTGACCAAATCTTTTACCATTTCTGATAATTCCTTGTCGCAATCCCGTCCGAATCGTCTCAAGTTGCTGCGGTCTTCCCCCTCCATGCCGATTAGCCGGGTCATCTTCCACACGCTCAGAATCGTGGACACGACAACAAAATAGATACCGGCGACGCCCACGAACCTAGTCCTCGACCTCCGAATACCCTAAATCTTCCCCGTCGACCGGTTGAACTTGGACGTCTCTCCGCCGATTACATCCAGCCGAGATTCCACCATGGCGCAAACCGACGGGGCCGACGCCGGCCACGCCGCGCCCTCTCAGCCGCCCATGAAATCCGGCACTGCCACTCCCAAGCTGAACAGCGAAGTCGAGCTCGGGAGTCTTCCCAGTGAAGCACAGATGGACATTATGCAGATGGCAAGGATAGGCGATATTGCGGGCATGGAGAAGCTCTTCGAGGCCGGCGAATACGATGCGACCTACTCGGACGATGAAGGCATCACGCCCCTACATGTAGGTTCAACCCACCTTTGCATACACAAGCTCGACTCGCCTTGCTGACCCTACTTCTCGCAGTGGGCCGCCATCAACAACCAGTATGCCATGTGCAAGTTCCTCATCGACAAGGGCGCCGAGATAAACAAGAAGGGAGGAGAGAGCGTCGCAACACCCCTCCAATGGGCCGCCCAACGATGCCACTACTATACCGTCCACCTACTCCTCCAGCACGGCGCCGATCCCTTGATCACCGATTCTCAGGGGTACAACACACTACACATCAGCACCTTCAACGGCAACGTCCTGCTGATCGTCCTCCTCCTACACCAAGGCATCCCCGTCGACGTCGAAGATGCCTACGGCCATACCGCCCTCATGTGGTCAGCATACAAGGGATTCCCCGCCTGCGTTGACGTCTTCCTCCGATGGGGAGCCAGCGTCCACGCCAAGGACGAGCAAGGCTTCACGGCACTACACTGGGCCTTGGTCAAAGGAAGCCCGGGTTGCATCCAGAAGCTTATCGAGTACGGCGCCGACCGATTTGCAAAGACGGCCACGGGCAAGACCCCCTCGATTACGGCCCAGGAGCTCAACACGGTTGCCGCGTGGCAGAAGGCACTTAACGAGTGCGGTTACGACGAGCATGGCAACGCCATCGTCCCCAGCTGGCCTGGCGCGTCGTATCTCCTTCAGGATAGGAGGTCGTTCATAACCAAGTTCACGTTTCTGTGGCCGTTTGTGATGGTATGGGCTACCATGGTCGTCATGGCTGGCATGCCCGTCTTTGTTGGGATACCGTTGGGCATCTTGACGGGCTATGCCGTTCAGTGGGTGGCACAGCAGGTCATCGCTTATGCCCCACCAAATATGAGGCAACTGCAGAAGACGCCATGGATGGCTGGTATCTTTGCGGGGTCGCTGTTTTTGTGTACCACGAACTGGGTGTTGCGCATCTTTGGTAGCACAATGTTTGGAGAGGATGCAGCAGTCATGTCCAACTTGCTTTTCGCCTTTTTCATGTTCATGACTACCTGGTTCTACATCAGGTGTATGGTTGACGACCCTGGGTTTGTCCCCAAGATGGGAGGCGTTGCTGAGCAAAAGGCTGTCATCGATGAGCTTATCAGCGTGTGGAAGTTTGACGAGTCCAACTTTTGCGTTACCTGCATGATCCGCACGCCATTGAGGAGCAAGCATTGCCGTAGGTGTCAACGCTGCGTGGCGAAGCATGACCAGTGAGTACCTTGGGTCGATATTGGGGAATGACAGGGTGCTAACTGGGAATAGTCACTGCCCGTGGGTGTATAACTGCATCGGTGTCAACAACCATCGTCACTTTTTCCTGTACCTCATTAGCATGACGCTGGGCATAATTACCTATGACTGGTTGACCTACAGATGTGAGTTTGTCCAACCAACCCCCCCTGACAGACAAGCTGCTAACGCAGACAGACCTCTCCGTCCTCTCCGAGACCGCCTCCGACGAGTGCAACATCCTCGCTCCCTCGCTATGCCGCATCGTCAACGCCGACACCTACAGCCTCCTAACCGCCATCTGGGCCAGCCTCCAACTCACCTGGGTCTCCATGCTCCTCTTCGTCCAGTTCATCCAAGTCTCCAGCGCGATGACCACCTACGAAAACATCCACGGCATCGACAACTACTCGGCCGCCTCCCTCAACAGCGCCTTCACCTCCACCGGCGCTCCCCTCAACCCACCCTCTCTTCCCGCTCCCGGCCCATCTCCCGCAGCCGCAGGCGGCGCTCGTCACGCTCACGGCGGTCGTCACGGACACGGGAAACACGGTCATGGAAAGCAAGGCTTCATCAAGCAATGGTCTCGCCTCCTCGGCGTCGACGCCTTCATCGAGACCGCCGCAGGAAGAGGTGCGGCTACGGGCAAGGGATCCAAGAGAAATAAGCGCGGCAATCCCTATAGCAGAGGGTGCGTCACGAATTGTAAGGATTTCTGGTGCGATCCGAACCCAATGTTTGGGAAGCATGAGAATGGCGCGGCGGTGCTGGGTGGCGTGCCGGTGAATTATACGGATATGTATGAGAGTCCGGGGGTGATGACTGCGAGTGGTGGAGGGAGGAGGAGAGGGGGTGGGTATGAGAGCGTTGCTGGGGAGGAGGTGTAGATGGGAAGTTGGTTGTACATGACTAGGGTTGACGATGGTTCAAATGAGCGTCTGAGTTCCAGAGGTCTGGGGCTCTTGGGATATTGGGTAATGACATAACTGAATTGACTCGTAGACTAATGACGATGAGTATTTTTTAGTTGGGGCGCAGCTTCAACATGCTTTGGTAATCACCGCACGAGGTTCTACACTTAAAGCAGCCAGGTCGGTATCGAGCTGTTTCCGCCTTTCATAACTTTACCCTAGGGGTGGTTTTTTTCCGAAATTTTAGATCTTTTTCTGTAAATTTCATTTTTTCTGAAATTCGGTAAATAACACTAGTGTAAATGATCCGTGCGCGCGCACAACACCCACATTTTCAACCTTTAATAATAATACTAATTAACTAAACTACATAAAACCGACCGCGATAGACTCGTAGAAGTCTAGAGAATCCCCTCACGATACCTCCTATCCGAAATGAAGCGATCTACTGCTATTTCGAGCAATGCGCGCGCCTCGGTGTGACGAACGGCAGTCTGATCTGCCTAAGTGAGATAGCTAAAGGTAGTAACTATCAGAGTCGTTCGGTGAAGCCAAAAGGTTCACAAGTATGGTATCGTTATACTGGTCTCAGTGATAATGATCAATTGACTACTGTCGAAGTATCTGACAATCTGAGTTCTCTAGTCGTTCCTTTATACTTCTGACACCTTGTCTCCCATTTGCCTGGTTGGTGTCTGCTCACGATGGTGTTCTGCTCACGGTGAGCACTTTCTCTTTGTGAGCGCCCTTCGGGCGTTCCCCTGTCCCTATTCCTGGTCCTACGTCACAATATCTTATCGTAAGCGGGGCTGTCACATCCCAAAAACATGGTTGGTCCGCGTTATTACTTAAGTTCGTAACAAATATACTTTTCTAATAGTTCGTTTTAAGATAGGGGTTCTTAGTCTTCCGGTATTCGTAGTATTTTTATATTAATTTTTATAAGTTTAATATTGATGGCCATAATAATTGTTAGTATTTTTAGTTTCGAAATTATAATTATATTATTAGAATAGGTTATATTATTATTATTAAAAGTTTTAAAAATATAGATAGTATAGTATACCTTTTATTTCGCCTTTTAGGTTTTTAAGTGTTTTAATTTTCTAAAGAGAGTATTAGCGGCCCTATTATTTTTATTCAGCCGGTAGGAAATAACGAAATAGTATTATATTAGGAATTTAGTTTAACCCGTTTACTATAAATTAAGTAAATACTTCGTAATAAAATATTTTAGTATTTTATAATTAATAATAATTAGGAATAGAATTTGTAATTTTACGAGTTCCGACTTTTAGTATTGGAGTATGCGGACAATAGTTATTAGTTCTTTATTATAGATTGAATAATTATATTTTATCCTGTATATAATTTCAGAGAAGAAAGCGATTAGTTTTTGATTTCTTTTAACTTCTGTTAACGTGTGGCTAGTACTGTGCCTTGTAACTGCCTTGTACTACCTTGTAGTATAGAAGGCTGATTGCTGAGGACACTATTCCTTCTACG
>MU859397.1:0-22292 GCA_033297205.1 Pseudoneurospora amorphoporcata
CGCTTCCGCTCCGCTTAGCTACAAGTGCATAGTTCACTATAGCGTCCCTATACTAGTACTATCATCATAGGCTAGTTAGGGCATTGCAGCAAACATTTTTAGTAAAAAACTATTTTAAAACTCAAGTAATTTATATATTATATATAATTTTCGCTTTATAAATATATTTGTATATAGTTGCTTTATATGCGTTTAACCGTTTATAACATTAAGTTAGATATGCCTATGACATATGCAGCTGTAGGCGCAGCCTCACAGGGGGGTCGCTTCGACTAGATAGCGCGTTTGGACATTAAGTTCACACGAAGTAAGGCTAAAAGAGTTCCATACTGTCACGTTGTGAGCATTTGACCATATTGAAAGGATGATAATCTTGGTATTTGGGTATCTAAGCGCCTTACTTTCCAAGCATCTTGCCGTAGGGGAGTACTGGATCTCGTATTGCCGCCTGTTGGAGCCAAGCTAACATCCTTCCGGAACTGGGAATGCCGTGTTTCTTGCAATGATCTGTTACCAAACGGGGGTGCTGAGGCTAATGCTTGATGAAGGTACCGCAAATCGAAAGATGGTAACCTGAAGCCAACTAATTCTGCCAACCAGAATCATAATGAGAAAAAGAAAAGAGATAGAGAAATGAGGTAGGGTGGTGGTCGATTACCCCAGGCTTCCTTCCCGGAGCTCAATGCGGCGATAATCGGGGAATGTCCGGAGAACGAAACGGAGAGCCAATAGGTACTTTGCAGAGGTATCACCTAGGTATCTACATCAACTTACCTTCTCTAGCTTGCAAAAACGCCCGCCGCTGATCTGCACATGCTGCAAGCTGTATGCTGCCGACCATCTCACCTCTCAACCGCATCCGCTTCCTTCTTCTTGTATTGCTACAACAACCGAGTGAACCACGGCAATATGAAGGCATATGCGACGTGTTGACATGTGCCAGACCCAGCAAGGACAGAATTGCAATGCCGTAGAAGTTCAAGGGCCTAGTTAAGTGACTGCGGACAGATGGATTAGGTAGAGAATAGGTAGCTAGCAACTGCTTCGTGTCGAAGACAGAGCACCATATTGATTTGTGGCTTGGCGAAAGGTCAAGTATATGTAGGAACAGATTTCAAGCACAGAGTACAGCATATATTCCAACACAGTATGGATACAAGAGGAGGAATCTCTGTGCCCCAAGCTGAGCGCCTCTGAGAGTCATCTGTGGTAGGAAAACTTCCGATTATAAGCTTACGCTACCGACCTCCCCGGGGGCTTCACTGTCGTCGCTCCAACTGGACGAAATTAAACCGTATAATGGAGCACATATCTGCGCCTATATGGGCCTTGTCCAAACTCAATATATTGACTGGAGTCTCCACGGTATATCTCTTAGCCATACCATTATACTAATTGGCACTATTTTCACTAGCTAAAAGCGTCGAGAAGTAATACCAAAGGGATGATGACTGTCAAAAGACTAATTGAGCCTTAAACCAGGTCAGTGCTTTGCTGTACGTTCTTTCATTTAGTGAACAGCTAAGCTGGCCTGGCCTGGCCTGAGGTGTGTCCAGCTCTGGATCTAGTTCATAGCTAATTTCTCATATTTTCACGTTTGTTTCCATGTATGTGACGCTTGTTATACCATAACTTCAAGATTATAATTTATGTCTATAATCTATATCAAAATTGTAGTACAGCGGTCTTATTCATGACTTCATATACCTGTAGGAGGGCCCATGCAGCCTCGGCTTGGCCTTGACAAAACACGTATACTGTAGAAACTCGCGAAACTGGCTGAAAGCTTATATCCCTCTTAGGCTAGCAGATATGTATAGGGAGCTGAGAAGATCAGCCCGCTTCCTGTATATGTAAATGTACCTATATGTAAGTTAATGTGAGGTAGTAATATTTCTAGTCGAGCGTTTGTTAACTGAGCTTTTTTTACTATGCTTTTTGCTGAGGGATTTTTTCTATTAACGACGACGACCCTCAAATACAGGGCACACCTAAATAAAGGAGGAGACCGCTGGGACTAAGAAGAACTCTAGGCTGCCGAAATTCTACACTGTAAGGTAGGTATTACACCCGCAACATGTCAGCTGCACAAGGTTACATACGCTTGCTTACTGGGCTGATTCCTGCCCTACATCTGCTAGTCTAAGAGGGTTAGCTTTCATCTAGTTTCGCGAGTTTCTATGGTACCTTACCTTTGATTCTCGTCAATTGGACTACCTACGAGGAAACGGTATCAAACACCTAATCTAGTAGTGACATACACTAGCTGTGTTATGGAGGACAGACAAGTCACACACAAATTTGACAGTTTTATACGGTACATGACAGGTTGCTGGGGTGTGTGGTATTAGAGGGTTTTGAGGTTGTCACCCCTTTACCACCAAGCGAGGCAGATTTGAAGGTCTAAACTACCTACCTAAGGCCC
Organism: Pseudoneurospora amorphoporcata; assembly: GCA_033297205.1. Lineage (NCBI taxonomy): Eukaryota > Fungi > Ascomycota > Sordariomycetes > Sordariales > Sordariaceae > Pseudoneurospora > Pseudoneurospora amorphoporcata. The sequence continues at coordinate 2,426 of MU859397.1, forward strand.
CCCGCCACTTCAGTACAGCCTCCAGGTAGGTAGCTGAAAGGTTCAGTTGACAATTGGACGCCAGCTGTCGACCGAAGGAGACTCTGGTCTTGCTCTGGCGGGCGGTAAGCCCTAATATGGTCTGTGCAAACATGTGATCAAAGAAAGAACGAAGGACGAAAAGAAACTGTCCACTGTACGTGTATTTTACGTTCTCCGCAGACATGAACCATTAGGTAGTACCTTACCTTCTGCAGTGTCTTTCTCCATCCCGGTCACACATTACACTTATTATTCTTATCCCACATTCATTTTGGCGCAACTAACTACCACGCCCTCTCGGTCCCATCCTACGACATTGCGCGTCTCGACGAACGGCATGCGCCATGCCAATGCATCGTCGTCCAAGGTTCCGGCCACCTTAGCCGTCAATACCAAACTGGCCATTGGCCAATGCTATGCCAAACCGAAGCGCGGCGAGGTGGATTCTCTAGCATCATGACCCGTGATTCATCGTCGGGCCGAAACAGAACAAGGCTGACAGCTTCTCACCAGTCACATCAAATCCGTTAGCACCGCCGCATACCGTTGAGGACCCGAGTTTCCGATAATACCACAGGTTTTTTCATCGCCGCTGAAGCTCACAGTGTATGCTTTGATGCCGAGGGGTAGCTACGGAGTTTCCCACAAGCCGGCAACGAACAATGTATGCGACAGGTAGCGTCATCAGCATTCCAGAGGCCAAGGCGTACATCCCAACAAGCGGCGGATGGATCGATTGGCGCAAACGTTTCTGCCGTCTAGATCCGAAGCCTTCAATCGAGATGATCAAGGCTGATGGGGCATTGGTGATCGAACCCACAAATCCCAGCCCTGCCAGAGGCACCTGTGTGAGACCGTCCGGAACATAGAATTCATGTACCGGTCGCCTGAGATTCTGCTGCCCGTCCTCCCATGCGGGGGTGAGCTTGTCCACACAACATCCACTCTTGTGCAGACAATGGATGCAAGAGTCTGCGGCCCAGAGAGCGAGATGGATCCCGGGTTTCTATCAGATCTGGGGCTTTGCTTTTGCGGTAACTTACACCTTAGAGCAATGCAACGTTGTGAAGGCAAAGTAATACCTAGGTACGCTAACACTTCTATCAGGAACTACCACATCAAACTGTTCTGTGAACGGAGACCTGGCTGTGCACAGGGTCCTCTCCCATCTTGTACAGAAGTTTGGCGTTGCTCGGGCAAGGCCGGCTCTCACCTACGGATCATGACCCGTATTATTTTCTCACACTTGGGTACTGGTAAGCTCAGTCTGGACCTCTGAACGGCGAAGGGGATGCATTCACAAATCTGTTCAAGGCCGGAAACAGAGTGGAATGCATGAAATTCACCAGTCGAACCCAACTCACTGTACTCTGCCGGTGTATCCCAATGTTTAGCAGTAAGCACAAGCATCAGTAAGCCTTCCGAGCACTGAAAGAATACGATTTTGACAAAAGAATGCAGGGTTATAGGCTGATAAGCTTTGGCAGCTGTCAGTAGGCATGCATGTTGTCGTTGGACATATCTAACCGCTCAACCTGACTTCTTCTTTCCACCAGTGAAGACGGTGGACGCGGTCAAAAATAATACAAGGTACTCGATAAGGATGTCAATCCGTGAGCATCTCAACACAATGGCGAGAGTCATGAACATGAAGAGACATCTACTGACGTTCGAACATGATCAAAAAGCTCATCCATTAGGGGGGCATCGCCTCTTTATATTCAAAACCCAATTACCATGACCGTATGGATACCGGCGGCCCGACAGTTCTGTTGTCCATGCATTATATGCAGTTAACCGTTCGATAGCATACCCGCTCCGCCCTAGTCGGCTCGTACATGAGTGGTCGAACTAACTCGCAATTCAGTGTAAGAGCTTTAATGAGCTTGGCATGTCTCATTTTTTCTGTACGCATCCGATGGAGTAGACAAACGTTCATTCTTCACCCAAGTCAAGACCAAGCCAGATGGAAAGCAAGAGCAGTTCATTTCACGGCTTCATTGTCCTTGCGCTTGAAGGCAATGGAACACTACACCCAATTACTTGGTTTGTTCCCGGGTCCGGTGATATTACAACTGTGGTCAACTTCATCGACGAGCTACATCTTCGGCAGCATGTACACCAAGCCCACTATGTTTCCTCCCGTCACACATACCAAGCGGCACTCAGAAATAAGACCTCCGAAACCCCTTTTGAGCGCATCGAGCCATCACTTAGAGGAGCACCGAACGCGGCGCACACTGCACAGGCACGTTATTACCCCCCCCAAAACAGGCCATCTGCTGGGGAGCGGCCTAAGGAAGCAGTCAAATTACATCAAATTGGTATATCAACATGTCATCAATGTACGTATATGTTGTTACATCCACAATGGGCATCGCATGCTACTGACATTGATGTCCTGACCATCTCACAAACCCCCCGCCGCAGGAGCCAAACACACCTTCGACAGCTCCTCGTCTGAGCTGGCCTGCACGGTAGACTTGGATACATCCTGGCGATGAAATGTCTGAGTCGGAGGACATCAACACCAGCATTCCAGTCCGTCTTGAGTGGCTGACAATATTCAAGCTGCAGTGAGCGCGTTTGGCACTCCTCTTTTCTACCTACATCGACACAACATTGTCCGTCGAGCTACCGATTCCGAAAACGGTGATCAACATGTCACTCCACGTTTGCGGCCATGGTATGGAGGACAGACATGGTACTTCCACACCAGCCAGTATGCAACAACACCTTGGGCAGGTCTAACAGGTTAAGAAAGCCAGCATTATCGCTCTGCTCAAGTATTTCCCTAAGCGGCTTAGAAGCTTCTCCGTTTGAGAGACTACTATTAACCAGATTAGGCAACTCGCCATCCCTGGCCCCCATGCTCCTCGTTAACGTGCATTCGTTGACGTTCCACCAGGCATACGGACATACAGTGTCGAAGATCCCTTATAAGAAGTCATATGGTACAACAATGCTTGGTACGTTCCCGGCAGCTGCCAGGGTTACGTTCAACCAAAGGGAGTTGTACAATAGCGCATGGCTATCGCTCACCGAGGGAGGGAGCAGGAGAGAGCAGGGGAGCGCTGGGGCCATTCAATGAGAGCTTGAGACCCCTGAAGGCTTTCCATATCGAGTGAAGGCAGGGGTGCTTCTGGCCTATAGCATCTCGTCCACCCGGACACTCTGAACCAGGAACTCGATCATTCCCCGGCTTGAGTAGTGTGGTACCCTAGGCCTAACGCCCCCAGGACGATACTCAATGTTGCGCCCTGTCTATATTTACATAAGGACCCGAGAACCTCGCAACATTCATCCATCCCACGACCGATCACTCTTACCGCGTCCGAAGCTTCGCGCCATCGTCCGGTTCTGGCATCACAGCGCTGAACATGGACAACATGTTCCGTGCCGGATGTCCGTGTGGCTAAATCCTATACGACTGGCTGGAAGCGCCGCGAACCGATTTGTATGGTCAAGTGTCTTAGAAGGGGGTGGGGAAGTCCGCGTCCACGTCCACGAGTTACCCAGTGTACTCGATGGCGTCGCAGATGCAGAGGGAGAGGCTGCCCGTGTCAATCGTTTTGGTGCGTGTAAATCTAAGCAGGTATGGCCTTAACCCGGGAGCGGCAGAGTTCTCTAATGGACGGAAGTCAAGGAGCTCTTCACGAAGATCTCCGAGTCTTCAGGGTACCAGGGATGTTACAATACACCCCCCCAGAACACACCCAAACGATCTACTGACGGCATCAGGATACACAAAGCAGGCCCGAAAGTATCTCCGCCGAACTTGTGTATCAAACCCCTCGCCGAGGCTTACATGATCGGCCAGGGTAAGCTGAGGCCAGCAGCCCGTCCGCCGGACCTATGTAACTGCAAGCATGAAGCAGGTGCTCCTCGTCTGATAGTGGTCCGGGTAGGATGTATGACCGTAGCTCATGGATTTTTCACATTCCCAAATGAGAGCTCCAGTCCCCCTTCGGTTTACATCTTCCCAATCTGTTTCATCTTACTATTTCTTTTACTTAAGCTTGCCCATCCCTTTCTTGCTTTCTTATCACGAGTAAAGGGCAGGCAAAGGGCGACTCACTCTCCATTGCCCATATTGCAGCACCATCTCACGGCACCATCTTGCGGCATCATCTCGCGGCACCATCTCTTCTTCCAAGGATCCTTCCATATATTCTTCATCATTTATGACAAACATACAGCATACGGCCGAGAAGAACCTTGAGAACAACCGTCACCATGTCATCTGTTCAGGAACAGACGTTGGCATTCTACCTCTTTGGAGACCAGTCCCTTGATACCCATGCTTACCTCGCGAGCCACTTCCGCAAACTAGAGAAAGGCATTCTTGCAAAATCCTACTTGGACCAGGCTGGCTACGCTCTCCGACGCGAGATAGAACAGCTTCCCAGGACAGAACGATCGAAACTGCCCGACTTCCTCAATTTACAGCAACTCAATGAGAGATACCACGCACAGCCGATCAAGCACCCTGGTGTCGACGGTGCTCTTTTGTGCATATCGCAATTGGCTAATTACATAGAGTAAGTGGTACTCTGCTTGTCTGCCGTTTCCTGTTCTCAGGCTAACATGACTGCGTCTCTAGTCATATGGAGAATAATTACGATGACCTCGCCAGACCGGAGAATACATGCCTTATCGGCCTATGCTCCGGCCTCTTCGCAGCCACCGCAATTGCCTGCACAAAATCATTATCGGAGTTGGTACCACTTGCCGTCCAAGTGACCCTCATGTCATTCAGAGTTGGAAGACATGTGAATAAGGTTGCCGAGCAAATCTACCCAACCGTCGAAAAATCTGAGAGCTGGACATACATCTTCACGAATATTTCCGAGAGCGCTGCCGGTCCGGTCGTCCAGGATTTCAATAAGAAATGCGGTTGGAACCGCGCCAACTGCCTCTATTTGAGTGCAAGCTCATCATCAAGCGTCGCCATTTCCGGTCCTCCTTCTTCTTTGAAGGCTTTCGCAAGTGGGCACAACTTTGGCGGGAAGACCAACGTAACCTCGATCCCCGTATACGGACCTTATCATGCATCACACCTCCACGATGATGCCTTGATCGAAGACATCTTGCGACTGGATGACGAGGCGGTCATCGATGCGCTGCACAGAACGAAGCCGAGATCCCATGTAATGTCGTGCTTTTCCGGTGAATGGGTCACCGAGAAGCAACTGACCACCGCGTCCTTGTTGAAGCAGATTGTGCACGAGGTTTTGCTTGAGCCCTTGAGATTTACCAAGGTGCTTGACGGGTGTATCGCGAGGGCAAAGAGCTTCAAGGGAAACAACTGCCTCATACTTTCTCTCGGCCCTACTCAGAACGGCTCAACTCTCGTTGGCCTGATCAAAGCCCACACAAACCTGGAAGTCACGTTCAGGGACTGTCCGCCCATCTCACCTGAAGCAACTGCTTCCAGAATTGGCAACCATGGGTCCAGTGGCAAGTGCAAGCTCGCCATCGTTGGCATGGCTGGTAGGTTTCCCGATGCCGCCAATCATGAAAAGCTCTGGGAACTGCTTGAAAAGGGACTCGACGTCCACCGCGTTGTGCCCCCGGACAGGTTCGATGTCAAGACACACTATGACCCAACGGGCAAGGCCATCAACAGCAGTCACACTCCCTATGGCTGTTGGATTGAGCAACCGGGTTTGTTTGATCCACGCTTCTTCAACATGTCCCCCCGCGAGGCCTTCCAAACCGACCCTATGCAGAGAATGGCCTTGACAACAGCCTACGAGGCACTGGAGATGTCCGGATATGTCCCAAATCGAACACCCTCTACCAAGCTGGATCGCATCGGTACTTTCTACGGACAGACATCAGATGATTGGCGTGAGATCAACGCGGCCCAGGAGGTCGACACCTACTTCATTACAGGTGGTGTCCGCGCCTTTGGTCCTGGTCGTATCAACTACCACTTCGGCTTTAGTGGCCCAAGTCTCAACATCGATACTGCCTGTTCCTCCAGCGCTGCAGCGCTTCAGGTTGCCAGTACTGCTCTCTGGGCTCGCGACTGCGACACCGCTATTGTGGGCGGCTTGTCTTGCATGACCAACCCAGACATCTTTTCTGGCTTGAGCAGAGGTCAGTTCTTGTCGAAGAAGGGGCCTTGCGCGACCTTCGATAATGAGGCCGATGGCTACTGCCGTGGTGATGGATGCGCTTCGGTTGTTATTAAGCGATTGGAGGATGCTCAGGCCGACAACGACAGAGTTCTCGCCGTTATTCTTGGCACCGCCACCAATCACTCAGCCGACGCCATCTCAATCACCCATCCCCATGGGCCAACTCAGTCCACGCTTTCACAGGCTATTTTGGACGACGCTGGTGTGGATCCCCATGATGTTGACTACGTGGAGATGCACGGGACGGGTACTCAAGCAGGAGACGGCACCGAAATGGTGTCTGTCACCAATGTCTTTGCGCCGGCGCAGCGTAAGAGGCCCGAGAACAGGCCTCTCTATCTTGGTGCTGTCAAGGCTAACGTCGGCCACGGTGAGGCGGCTTCTGGAATTACTGCCCTTTGCAAGGTGCTCCTGATGCTCCACAAGAATGCCATTCCTCCCCATGTGGGTATCAAGAAAGGGTCAATTATCAACAAGACCTTCCCCAAGGACTTGTCTGAGCGCAACGTCAACATTGCCTTCCATCTGACCCCGTTCAGGCGCAGAGATGGCAAGCCCAGGCGTGTCTTCATCAACAACTTCAGTGCCGCTGGTGGTAACACTGGCATTCTTGTTGAGGACGCTCCCAAGACCGCACCAACTTTGTCCGATCCACGCAGCCACCAGCTTGTCACCGTCACTGGAAAGTCGAAGGCTGCCATGATTCGGAACGCGGAAAATCTTGCCAAGTGGATGAACAAGCATACGGATGCGTCGCTTGCGGACATTTCTTACTCCACAACCGCCCGCAAAATCCAGCACTACTGGCGCATGAGCGTCACCGCTTCGAGCCTGAGTGAAGCGCAGAGTGCCATCCTGAATCGCCTCAAGGAGAACTTCGTTCCTGTAACCCCCGAGCAACCAAAGGTTGCTTTCTTGTTTACAGGCCAAGGCTCGCAGTACACCGGCATGGGCAAGGAGCTGTACGAGAATTACTCCATCTTCCGGGAGAGTCTCCATGAGTTTGACCGCCTTGCTCGTCTTCACGGTTTCGAGTCTTTCCTTCCATTGATTGACGGTACTGCCAAAGATGCCGCCAGTCTGTCGCCCATCATCACACAGCTCGGTCTTTGCTGCTTTGAGATGGCGCTTGCAAGGCTTTGGGAGTCATGGGGCATCAAGCCAGCCGTGGTCATGGGCCACAGTCTTGGAGAGTATGCCGCGCTCAACGTTGCCGGCGTCCTCAGTGCCAGCGACACCATCTACCTTGTCGGCACTCGTGCGAGACTTCTGGTTGAGAAGTGTACGATGAACAGCCACGCCATGCTCGCCGTTCAAGCTCCAGTCGAAGAGATTGAAAAGACGTTGGGTAGCAAAGCTACCAGCGTGAATGTCGCCTGCATCAATAGCAACCGTGAGACGGTACTCAGTGGGCCAACCGATGTCATCATGCAACTAGAGGAGGAGCTCAATGCTGCTGGTCAGAAGGCCAAGAGATTGCTTGTTCCGTACGCATTCCATTCTGCTCAAGTCGACGCCATTCTGGACGACTTCGAACATCTTGCCTCCGCAATTCTCTTTGAGCGCGCCAAGATCCCTATTATTTCTCCGCTTCACGCTGAAGTTTTGGGTGAAGGCGACAGGGTGGACGCTAGCTATCTCCGCCGCCACGCCAGAGAGGCTGTTAACTTCCAAGGTGGACTATTCAGAGCCCAGGAGATGAATGCAATTGACGAGAAGACTGTGTGGCTTGAGGTTGGCCCCCACGCAATCACAGTGGGTATGGTCAAGGCTGCCTTTGGTGCTACAACCATTGCCGTGCCCACTCTCCGCCGTACCGACCATCCTCAGTCCTTCAAGACTCTCACTGCTACTCTTAGCACGCTGCACTCTGCTGGATTGAACATCGACTTCAACGAGTATCACCGTGACTTCCTTCGGTGCGTCCGCCTCCTTGATCTGCCCAGCTATTCCTTCGACGAAAAGAACTACTGGCTTCAGTATACGGGTGACTGGTGTCTCACCAAGAACCGAATCACAAACGAAGGGGGGGCGAAGCAGATCGGGCCCAGCAAGTCGAAACTATCTACCACCACAGTTCAGCGAGTCATCAGAGAGGAGGTCAAGGATGATGTGGCAATTGTTGAGATTGAGTCTGAGCTTCACGAAGAGAACCTAAAAAAGGTTGTCTCAGGTCACTTGGTCAATGGTGCGCCCCTTTGCCCATCATCGCTGTATGGCGACATGGCCATGACGGTGGCCGATTATGCCTACAAGCTCCTGCGTCCCGAGACCGAGAAGATTGGTTGTAACGTCGCAAAGATGGAAGTCCCAAAGACACTCATCTTTAATGACACAGCCAAGAGCCACATCTTGAGACTCACGATCACGGCCAACGCCCAGGCTGGATACGCTGATCTCGTGTTCACCACTGGGGATGGACCGAAGAAGACCGAACATGCCACATGCAAGGTTTACTATGGCGACCTCGAGGATTGGCAAAACGAGTTCGACAAAATGGCGTACTTGATCAAGACTCGCATCGATTCCCTCAAGCAACAAGAGCAGCGAGGAGAGGCTTCCAAGATTGGCCGTGGTCTTGCGTACAAGCTCTTTGGTGCCCTGGTTGATTACAACCGTCGTTACCAGGGCATGGAGGAGGTCATCCTGGACAGCGACACCTGCGAAGCCACTGCGAAGATCCGCTTCCAGACCACGGAGAATGATGGCAAGTTCTACTTCAACCCTTACAACATCGATAGTTTGTGCCATATCTCCGGCTTCATCATCAACGGCACCGATGCTGTGGATTCTCGGGAGCAGGTCTTCATTTCCCATGGCTGGGGCTCAATGAGGTTCACTGAGATTCCCGATCTCAAGAAGGAATATCGCAGTTACATTCGTATGCAACCCGTCAAGGGAAGCAAGATGTTCGCTGGCGATGCTTACGTCTTTGATGGAGAAAGAGTCATCGGTATTGCCGGTGACATCAGGTTCGCTGCCATTCCTCGCAAGGTCCTCAACATGCTGCTTCCTCCTCGCGGGGCCGCCGCCGCCGCGATGGGAACTGCCGCGCCGGCTCTGGCTCGCGCCGCACCCCCTCTCGCTCCAGCTGCCAAATCCGCACCGGCTGCCAAGAAGAAGAAGAAGGAGACTGTTACTCCCGACAACATCAGCAAGGTCAACCAGAAGCTCAAGGGTGGAGTGGTTGGACAGGTCCTGGACATTCTTGCTAGGGAGGTGGGCTGCAGCCATGATGAGCTTGCCGACAACATTGCCTTCACAGATCTGGGTGTTGACTCTCTCATGTCCTTGACTGTGTCCGGCAAGATTCGCGAGGAACTTGACCTGGATATTCCCTCTGGTGCCTTTGTCGACTACCCGACCATTGGTGCGCTCAAGGGTCACCTTGCCCAGTATGAGAAGGCTGGCGGGGCCAACGAGCCCATGTCATCCAGCGCGTCCGATGACTCGTCCGATGACGAATCCCCAGAGCTTGGATCCGAGTCTAATGTCACTACTCCCCTTGACGAGAGCGAGGCTAACTCGGTCAAGGGTGAGGGCCCTAGTCGAGTTGAGTCCGGAGGAGGAGAGAAGAACAACGAGTTCCAGAGCCTTGTTCGGAACACCATCTCGCAAGAGATGGGTGTTGACATCGAGGAGATTCAAGCTGCCCCTGATCTGGCCAGCCTTGGCATGGACTCGCTCATGAGTCTGGCCATTCTCGGTACCCTGCGAGAGAAGATGAACATGGACATTTCGTCCGATCTCTTCGTGACCAACCCTTCTTTGAAAGACGTCGAGCGTGCTCTTGGTATCAGTGACGCTCCCAAGAAGGCTGCCCCGAAACAAGCCCCTAAGCCGACCAAGTCCAAGACTCAGGAGCCAGCGCCTACGTTCAATTCATCTTCCACCACATCGAGTGCCAGGAAGGAGCACCCGAGAATTGGACTCGAAGAGCCCTGCCCCCCGAAGCCTCCGCGTCCCACCAGAATTGTCGACGACTACCCTAACCGCAAAGCAACCTCCACCCTGCTGTCCGGAAGTCTGAAGACTGCGACCAAGCAGCTCTTCATGGTCCCCGATGGCAGTGGCAGCGCCACCTCCTACACCGAGATTTCCAACGTCGGCGGTCAGTGGGCTGTCTGGGGTCTTTTCTCTCCGTTCATGAGGACTCCAGATGAGTACAACTGCGGCGTCTACGGCATGGCTGCCAAGTTCATCGAGGAGATGAAGCGGCGTCAGCCTAAGGGTCCTTACTCGCTTGCTGGCTGGAGTGCGGGTGGCGTGATCGCCTATGAAATCGTCAGCCAGCTCGTCAAGGCCGGCGATGAGGTCGAGAATCTCATCATCATTGATGCTCCTTGCCCTGTCACCATCGACCCTCTTCCGCAGGGTCTGCACGCTTGGTTCGCCTCCATCGGTCTTCTTGGTGAGGGCGGCGACCAGAAGAAGATCCCCGAGTGGCTCCTGCCACACTTCGCTGCTTCCGTCACGGCCTTGAGCAACTACGACGCAGAGCCCATTCCCAAGGAGAAGTGCCCGAAAGTGACAGCCATCTGGTGCGAGGACGGCGTCTGCAAGCTTCCGACCGATCCACGCCCCGAGCCTTATCCCAAGGGCCATGCCCTGTTCCTCTTGGATAACAGAAGCGATTTCGGACCCAACAGGTGGGACGAGTATCTGGATGCCAGCAAGATGACATTCAGGCACATGCCTGGCAACCACTTCTCCATGATGAAGGATGACTTGGTCAGTCGTTTCCCTTGTCCTCATTCAGTGAGCGCGTGTGACTAACCTTATATCCACTCTAGGCCAAGCAACTCGGTTCTTTCATCCGGGAGGCTCTAACATGATCACCGGATATCATAGGCAAAAGCAGGCAAGCCTTTTGGTGCAAAAGGCCTGTGGCTAGGCGTCACCAATGGCGTCTGGGATTGGGCAACCCAGCGCGGAGAATGTTGGGAGCAGTAGGTACAATAAGGAGGACGAGAAGGCTGCTCCCTACTCTTCCCCATGCGCTACGACACGGTCAATGTCAAGAGATCTCGGACTTTCCACTCCGCCTAAGGGGGGTAGAGGGACATCTCAACACCGGGCGAGAAATGGGAAGTTAAATTTTGATAACAAAAGCTCTACAACCGGTACCGACGCCCCCCGAGTAGGACTCGGAGGTCCAAGAACACCAACCGGAGCATGAAACCCGAAAAGAAGATGGAGAGACGATGAGAGGAATCTAAAAGGACACGGAGAGGATTGTGTAGTCATAATTGGTGCTTTTGGCGTCTGGGAGTTTTGGCTTTGCGGATTTCGACACGAGAGGAGAGGAGGATGTGCAATATAGGTTCTGTGTTTGATCAGCTTTTTGGATGGTGGTTGTTACTGGAGGTGGCTATCTCCGTTCTTTCGCATGTCCTTCTGTTTGGAAATGCTGGTCTCTTTCATCTCCTATGTTTCTCTCCTTGACGCTTTGCTCGTTTGGCTTTTTTCCCTCCTCATGCGCGCGCAGTTTGTCTTTTGATTCTCTGTTTACCTTTCTGGTCCCGCGAGATTGACGACCTAGACCATCTGTTGTTTACATAGACATGGCAATAACGCATTTGTTTTCAAGCCCTGCCGTGGAAATTTGTGAATTGGCAAAAGACACTGTGCAGAAAACAGAGGGTTGAGGCCCTGCCAGTTGCAATGTGGCGGCCGTTAAGAAGCATGTGGGGTGGTTGTCGGACACCTTTAACCCTGGATCGTCTAGAGTTTGTACGGTATTTTAGACATTGCTTGTATTTGTGATCACCACCTTTGCCCTAACCAACGCACAGGCAGCAACATCGAAGACCGCAACATTCCCATGCTTTTTGGTTCGAGGACCCGTTTCCGAGCTATCACTCCCCAAAAGGTAAGTATTCTACAAGATAGTGGCCGCCCTGCCAGAATTCATATCGTTTTGGTATGGATTAGTAGGGCGGCGGCCTTCTTTTTTTTGGTTCAGGCTAAAGTAGAGGGTAGGTGAGCGAATTACCATTCGCGACGAACCGCCGAATAGTTGGGGGAGTGGAGGGGCCCGTGCGCCATTAACATTTCCCCCAAACAATGCCTCCCACGCTCGCTGTCCGCTTCCGTTTTCATCATCCATCACGAAATGACCACGATAATTCAAGTTACGGATTTCGATACCAGATTCTACAACTTGAGTCTTACATATTGTCATTTTTTTCCGGATGCAATCCGACGAAAACAGTCCAACAGCTGACATTACGGAAGAGCCGAACCGAAGAGGTACCGCGATCGTAGCCGGTATCCGATCCGGTCGCTACGATTGGTCAATGGCGGTGTTTCAATGTTTACACCGACCGAGCACAATCTATGAACCCCCAACCCCGGAAATGCGGTCATCCATCATTCCTCGTCTTTCGTACCTTGGTCGTTACCGGATGCGTGTCTTTCGATTTCCATCATGACTACTACCAGCAGGTAACTAAGTAAGTACCTTACCCAGTCAGTCGATCGTCATTGCATTCCGATTTCACTACTGGCAATTCGAAAGAATGCGGGTGGGCTGGGCGGAAGCGATACGATCCGGTCCGTAACGGTCACAGTACCATGTCGAGTTCCTTGTCGAGCACCTTGTCGACGAGCGACCTGAAGGGAGACCTACAAATCGGCCGGAAAAAAGACCAACAGCTGGGCCCGATTTCCAGAAAACCATGTACATACTATACATATACATAACAATAGCACCAAGATCGAAAACTAACAACACTAGCGTGACAATTAGGAACTATCAACGAGGAACCAATATATCATCGTCGCACAACACACAAAACACCAGTTAGCAAGGGATACCAGCCCCCCTGCCCGGTTGCCCTGCATGTCTTTCCCAGCGACATGTGAAGGGGAGTTATCATACCGAGAACTCCAAGACCTTTTCTCGTATTCCCCTAATCTAATCTAATCTATGGGCGAGGGCGATGGGCTCGACTGGGGACTGGGTTCGACGCACACGCAATATCTGAGACCAATGAGACATTGGGGGGGCATTTCTCGCCAAGGGGTTTTGGGATAAGGGTAATAACAGGAGGAAGGGAGATAGCAAAGGATGGATGTAGGGAAAGGCTGGGATGGAAGGGGTTTGAGGCTGACCGATACAAGGCGTCACGGTTTGATGGGAAGACACAAAATGTCTGAGGGGCGACCATAAAACCTGGCTTGGGTAATGACTGGTTAAAGAGGTGAGCAAAGGTGAGTAGCTAAAGAAAGAAAGGTAAGTTGAGGGAGTGACGATGCTGCCCTATTAACGAACAGGAGACACAAAGGATACCCTACCTTGGCGCGAAGACAAGGAATACAAAGAACAAAGCACAACATCGGGCGTCCAGTGTTGGAGTGATGGTAACAGTAACACTTGAACAATTAACAACGGAAATTCCCGACTGGACGAAGACCTGCGAACCGCAATCTACTTAAACGCGGTTGTGTGGGATGAGCTCACAACCCGTCTGGCGGTCTAGCCCTGTCATTCTTCAGGCCTGAGAAGAGACGGGTACCTGCTACTTCTGCCCTTGTGCCTCTCTGACTTACCCGGGCACCTACGTCCTCCACGTATTGTAGTACCCTTGCTTCAACTCAGTCCTGCGCTGAAGCTGGTTGCGAGACAGCCCAGGACAGGCAGGTAATAGAAGGTCAGGGCAGCCTGACTTACCTTGCTTCACCTTGTCCTTCGACGCTTGTCTCAGCTTGACCTCTCAGTACACGACCGAGTGACCGATGTCAAATATATCGCGACCACCAAAACGGTCTATGGTTGGCTGTAGTGACAGGAGCGGCTGCTGGCGTTGAGGCTTGACCAACCCTCGCGGAAGCTGAAGATCGTCAAAAAGAATGGGAATCTGATAATGCACGGTATTGATCCGCATATGGAAGCGAGCGAAATAAGCGAAGCGGTGAAGAAACCTGAAGAAGCGGAAGCTGAGTGAGCAAAACATGGTGAAGATCATTGTTTTATTACTCTCGATGTTCGGAACGGGAGTGGCTTGCTATTCTCAACTGGGCAGCATCCAACAAAGTTAGCCAATATAAGTCAATAGCATGGTGCTACATCGTATCTCAGATATTGGTAGGCGCCGGCAGGCGCCATTTGCTCCTTCGAAAAAGGAACAAAAAAGCACCGATGTCATCAATCCCGGCGCGTTCATGGATCAGTATTGTAGATCGGATGTCGTGATCCGAACGGTTTGCAACGTTCCCTCCTTTTTTCTTTTTTTTTTTTCCCCTTTTCCCCCTCCCTTCCGCAAAAGGACATGAGCATTTGCGAAGGGGGTGGAGGAAGGACTTATCAGGGGGAGGGGTAAACTGAGTAAGAAGGAGAAACAGTGACGGTGAGAGTCGAGGCTGCTTGGGGTGGAGCAAATCCTCCTGGAATCTTCTCTTTGCTTGCCCTGATCTTGCGCCTCATGAGATGAATGCATGTATGCGTGTTATTAATGAAATGGGGATATGCCTCCATTCTCTTTACTACATCGATTTTTGGTTAGAGGTATCCCATGTCCCATGTTCACATGAAAATCGTATCGCTTGTTGGAGATCAGTGCAGGTACTGACTTCTGACTTCCTTAGATCACCCACCAATCAGCGAGGGCAGATGATTCGAATCGATCTCTTGATAGAAAGTCGTTCTCTCCATTGCCTATTCCCTAGGTACGCATGCGCCTGCTCCTTCCTGATGTTCCTTGAGAACGCTGGGAGGCTACGGAATGTTTGGACTACCCGCCAAACTCCTCGCGTTCCTACCCGGAGCGCTTTGCGTTTCGCGTCTAACTGGGAGGTAGCCGGGTGAATAAGGTCCCGACGGAAGGAACCAAGGCACGGGCCGCACTGATCCAACGCCGAGATGACCTAGACAACCGGTTCCTCCTTCCAATTCCAGTTTTGTCGAACACCACCTTCCGCATCGCTTCCTTTTCGCTCGCTTTTGATGTCCAGATCAATCCCGAAATGTCCTTTTTTGTGAAATCCTTCCTCCTCGGGACACGTCGACGTGTCTGGACCAGTGACTGTATGTCTCTCTGACTGTTACACCCTCAACAAAACACCGTGTGGTCTTTCCTCAGTTATTAGCATAGGACGAATGAAGGTTGGTCAAGTTGATGGCGTGTCTGTGACACGCTCCCAATGTTTCTAGAAGGAAAGAAACCATAGGAAACTGATGGTGTAGTCAGTCATTGCCGCGACGAGTGGATGCAGTCAATCTGATGGTGATATACCAGCAAACCACCGGTAACAAAACCGTGATCTAGATGACGATACGATTACAGAAGCCGTCACAGCGTGGAGTGTCAGGACATGTGGGCGATTGTATGCAATGTATGGACAGGCTTGATCCTCGAGTCCACGCCACAGCAGGCTCCCGATCAGATTCACAAGGTGCAAACCATATTGAATCACGCAGACCCGTGCCCTGATGGATCCTCTTAATTTTGGTGCAAAACCTAAATGTCCTCTGTATACACTTTTTCCATTGCCCAATAGCAAACCTGAAAAGAATACAGTGGTTCATTGGTAAAGCCATCTTTTGCAGGGTGCCGGATGGAAGATAGGCGTCAGACCGTCGGGCGCTGATTGCTTTGGTAAGGTAGGTGAGTGGGTTATCATTTTGTGCTGGACTTACAAGATGTCCACGACAGATGTTCACCTGCAGAAGAGACACATTTCGAACGTGCTCGTTACTGTTCCACGACGAGGGAATGCCCCGATGTTCGACACCTATTTCAGTGAAACACATCTGCAGTTCCACTGACTCACGAACATTTCCATATTCAGCCTCTTTGACTCGAGAGAAAGTTTCCACGTGCCTTCTATCGGTGCTTCACGGCTTGATTCCCTTGGTCCTACAGTTGACGGCTTCTTCTCGTCAACCGACCGTATGGTTTGAACCAAACTGGCTCATGGGCTGATGATCCCAATCGGTATTGGTATCACGCCCAACACTCCCGTCAGTCCCTCTCCGCGAACACTCTCTCTTCATGACAGATTAAGGATCTACGTACCTATGCATATGCATCCCATTCAAGCTCTGACTCTGGCCGGGTCTCCTAATCAGGCGCACTGTAAACTGCCCAGGACTAGGCTTCTTCACTTATTGCCCCTTCCTGAACCCTTTTCGGGATCTGTCTTGGCGGCAGAGATACGGTCAGAAAGACCCGGGCCTTCTCATACCCAGAGTAACTCTCCTGCCTGGTCCACTTTGCGTCCACACTTGTCTGGCCTCCGAAACATGGTCGCGCTGGGCGGTAGATGATGGGGGAAACGGGCACTCTGGGTTTGACCTATTCCAAACTGGTACTGGTGGTTTCTATGCCACGGGCTTGTTTTGCGTGGGTTGAAGAATATGGGGGGATTTAGCAGTCCCGTCGCTTGATGCTGATGATGTTGGAAAACCCAGACGCACAAATACTTAAAAGAGGTACTTGAGAATCAGTTAGATGCTCGCAATAACCACTCCTGCAAGGAGATAAGGACTGCTTCAGGGTGCATCTTTTGATGCGAGAAGCTAAAGTTCTCGACACGCACCATGATCCATTAGCTGCGGCTACCTGTACCTCATTTTGGCGAGGACAAATCTCGGGTTTCCGGCCGGGCGGTAATCGGAGCTACACGAGCCCAGTATTGCTCTGGTATCTGATACTGACGAATATTTTCTGACTTGGCCTGGATAACATCAGGATTTGTTTGCTTGCATAACCATCGGAGTCTCATCACATCAAGAAGAATACCTTCTAATAATGGACAGAAAGTGAAGCCAAGGTGTTGCATGCTCGTCTGCCAAAAAAATTGGCGTGTGTCCGCGCGAAGGGTCTTTCTTTGCCCGCTTGCAGAGTGCAACTAATGACCTCAGCGTCTTCATTCCAACCAAACAACAATTCAGTGCCTGGCTTAGGTGCTTTGTGGGCGATGGCAGATATAATGTCGGCCAAAGCTGCTGGCAGAGCCTCAATAATCTTGCACGCACGGTAACGACGCCGTATCGTCTGGTTTCCACGCACCTTGTTTGTAACGGGGAGGTACTGTATGGGCTGGTAAATGGAAAAAATGGAGTTGGGCAAGGAGGAAGTGCTTTCATATACGATATCTGTGTGAGGACAAAATGGTAGACGTGGAAGTGGACAAAGGACAGTTTCCGCGGCATATGTTTTGTGTCGTCTATCAGGCTACCTACCTTATATATTGCGGTTCTACAGAGCGAACAAGGCCTTTGTTTTTGGTCCAGTCCCTGTTCTGTTAATCCGACGGTGTTGGTGTCTTCTGAGGCTCCGTCAGCTACTCGGCTACGGCAGCTACTTCACCGTTGCCGGGGAGAGGTAACAGTCCGGATCCGACCACCCGGAGCCTCACGGCAGTGTCTGGATCCAGTGGCCCCCATAATTCAAGTCAATTCAAGATGGGCTTCAAATTAAATTATCTTCACTTGCGTAAAATCTTCCAGAATTGATTGGAGTAACCCTAAAATTGTATTATATTACTGGTCTTGCATATTCCGGAAAAAAAATCCTTTTAGGCCGCCGCCAAGCTTTCTAAACACCAGAAACTCCATACCTCTAAACATACAATCACGAATCAACAATACGAACACACACCGAACCGAGGCATGAACGCACAGTTCGACACGCAGGCAGAAACTTGATACCTACTACCTGCATTGAAATAACCAGATTCTGCACCAAAATCAATACGACTGCATATGATGAAACAGTACCTATCTTTAAGATAAGATACGGTTATAATTAAATTATACTTGACGATTTCAACCCCTATTTGAATTGAGCCGCCAGAGTTCGATTTGAACTGTTTTATTTCGTTTTGAATTATGTGGACCGCTGGTTCAGGGATCTCCCCCATCTATTTTCAACCGAAGCAACTCCGTAACTCGCACGAATACGCCCATCCTGGATGCACTCCTCTTAACCGCCAAAGAGATTATAATCTGATTCATTTCTACATTCATCTTTCCCAAACGTATGGTTGGTTATCCCGCTTGTATCATCCAACAAAACTAACACGAAGACTATCATAGACAAAATGGGTCGCCACGCCTGCCCGGGAGACTGTCAACTCCATAAAGTTTGCATTGGCAGCTCCTGCGAATGCCGCAAAGAGGATGGCCGTCCGACCTCATGCTACCCATGCAGGTTGGCAAAGACCGCTTGCCGACCGGGACTAGGGGGTGAAGGAATGTGCGAACGTTGCTTAAAAAAGGGTAGCCCTCACTATTGCAATAGACGTGGTGGTGAGGGTGTGCCTGCCGGTCGTCACGGCCCTCAATATCCGGTCGACTTCGGCCCCGACGCCGGCGTGGCCATCATAAAGGGTGGTATGGGGCCACCCTCACCAATCTTCCTTGGCCAACAACCGACGCCCCCAGGATCGGTCCGATCCGGCTCCAATGAGCCGACTTTCCCACACCCTCCGGTTTCCCCGCGTGTTCCAACTTTCTCTCCTGCAGCGTTTCTTCCTCCCGCCGCCGTTCAGCCTCCCGCCGCCGCTCTCCTCCCTCCTGCTTTCGCCCCTTCCGCTCCGGCATCCATCTCTTACGGTCACATATTCACCCCTTTTGCCCCCGCACCTGCCCCCGCACCTGCCCCCGCCCCAGAATGCAATTGCCTCTTGAAGTTAACCGAGGCGAAAGAGGCGATCGAACAGCAATTGCCTGAAAACAACCCAGATTTTCTCGTCACCGGTGTCCTTCTTGCGGAAAGAGAGTTAGCTAATGCTCTCGACCAATTTGCGTCATGTGCCCATTGTTTTGGGCGATACAGGTGGAGCTGCTCTCATATCATAGAGATTTGCGGGACCATAGCAAAGGGCGCAAAGGCACTATGGGGGTGTGTGTTGCCCGTCGCCCCGTGGCTAAAGCCCGAGGAATATGGCGACACCCTTCAGGTGTTGATTGTTTTTAGTGCTTTTCTGCGGCATTTCAGCGAGTTGGACCCTGCGGTCCAACTCATTGGCAATATCACCACTTTGGGGGGGGCTTTTGAACGGGCACAACAGGTGCTAGAGCTCCAGTAACGAGCTCTAACCTCCGTCTACGGCCATCAAAATCAGCAGCAGCATCTACTAGTGGACCACTAGGAGGTTCCTCAATCCGAACAAAGACATACCACGAAATACGATGCGCAAGTCCGGTCGCCAAAAAGGAAGGTACCTAGGTATATTGGATGTGTACTGGTGGAGTGTCTCTCTCAGACACACACATAGAGGTACCTACACGAACACTGCCAATCTGTTACGGGACTTTCTTAGCACATTATCCATTCATCGCAATTTCGGAAGCAACCACCTAATCTAACGCCAGCTTCAAGAGGGCATCACTCGGGAAAGTCACTCGGGAAAGCCAGCAACTTTCCTCGAGTGTCCATGTCTATCACGGCGTGTGGACAACCATGAAAAACGCACGTACAACTTCTTATTGCACAAACGAGACACACGAACACAACAACACAGCACATTATAATGGGCTTCATCACGATCAACATTGGTCGTATAAAAATGTGTGTTACGGGTGAGAAGTTGTCATTCAGACCTTTTCCTCGTTTTGGGAGGAGAGGAGAAGGAAAGGATTGGACACTCATGTACACGACAACAACAACAACAACAACAACAACAACAACAACAACAACAACAACAACAACAACAACAACAACAACAACAACAACAACAACAACAACAAC
>MU859398.1:0-22269 GCA_033297205.1 Pseudoneurospora amorphoporcata
TTCTGTGGAGACTAAGTTCCCCAGTGACCAGCCTACTATACTACTGAGTAGTACAGGGCAGTTACAAGGCACAGTACTAGCCACACGTTAACAAGCAGATGATTATAGACGACCCGATTTTCATTCTCCCCGATCCCGATAAAGAATTTGAGTTTGAAACCAATGCATCCGATTGGGCAATGGGTGGCCAGTTTGGGCAACGAGATGACCAAGGAAGATTGCATCCTATTGTATTCTACTCGAAGGTATTTAGAGGACCTGAGCTTAATTACCCGATATATGATAAAGAGTTTATGTCTATTATTTGGGCATTTAAGGAATGGAAACTATAGTTGAGTGGCACAAAGTACGAAGTCAAGGTCTATTCCGACCACAAGAATTTAACGTACTTCACCACGAATAAAGAACTCAATTAGAGGCAAACCCGTTGGTCAGAATTCTTATCACAATTCAACTTCCACATCCATTACCGCAAAGGATCTGAGAATGCACGAACCGACGCTCTAAGCAGACGAGAAGACCTTCGAGCCAAAACCAAAGGCACGGCTTCACTAGCCTTATTTAAAATCAATAGTGACGGTTCCCTAGCGCACAAGCCACTACCCATTTACGACCTCGACGAAGATGAACTCAATATCTATAATATCAACATCGCCAGAGTAGATCCAGACGACTGGATCTAACGAATCACCGAGGCACAATACGAAGTAGATGACGAGGAAGTGCAGAAACATCTATTAACATCAATCGAGCTGTAATTTCACAAAGGCAAACACTAGGTACCCTCGTCATTACAGAAAGAGCTGGTGAAAGATATCCACAAATCTCCTGAAGAAGGAGGACACGCTAGCATTACACGCACGATAGTTGTGATAGCACGTAACGAGAGAGACAGAGCTGCAGCGTTGTTAACGTTCAACATAGAATTTACGACTAAAGAGTAAAATAAAAGGAAAGAGTTGTGCGCGCGGTTGGCAATGGAGTTTCATCCTCTAAGGCCGAACCCGTCGTGGACCTACTCTTCCTTATCTAATCTACAACCAATTAGAATGCTCGCATTACCCGTGCGATGCATCCGTGCAATGCAGTCAAATGTCCCAAGGCATGGCCCGTCGGATAGGGCCATGACATTACCCCCCCCCCCCCTCAAAGAAGATTCTGCCCTCAGAATCAAAAAGGAAAAGGAGAAGAAAAAAAAAATAATAGCCCAAACGTGGTTCGAACACATGGCCTTGCGATCGCTTTCCAAACAATCGTCGCATCCTCACGCCGCAAGCGGTTCGAACGTCGCAGTGGCTTGCCGTGCGTGCTCTTCTTCACTGGCAGGTCATCCTCATCGTGATCTCCTAGCATCAATCCCCTCATTTGTGCGCATTTCTAGATACGGAGCCGCTTAGGGGGTCCTGGTTTATCTAGGTTATCGTCATGGAAGCTCTTCAAGAGGTCGGGTGAATGCTTGAAGTTCCTCGCGGGGTACTAAGTAGGATCTGGGTCCCATCCCTTCCATTCTGCTTGGTAGTGAAGTTTGCCGTTGATCAATCGTAACGTCGTAATCTTATAGACTTCCCATTCCTCTTCGTCACTGACGATTTCCCCCGTAGGGTTCTCGTTTAGCTATCCTGGCAAAGGGTTGTTAGGCATTTACGTAGGCGGTCAGCGTGATATACTCTGGCGCCCCGCTATCTTAGAGGGAGCTCGAGCTCGTAGGAATGACTAGATATAGCCTTAATACAGTAGGGAACGCGTGTCAAGGGAAAGTCCAGCTTGTCGCTTGGGCGGTCTGTAGACTAAGACTTCTTAATAATAAAGACCCAGTCTTCTACACCGAAATCTAGTTTATAGCAATGTTTGTTCGCCTACCCTGCTTGCCGTTTTTACGTCTTTGTTATAGCTGCTCTAGCGGCTTCCTAAAAGCCGTAAAGGGTCTATAGGACCTATTAGGCCTCCTCTCGTGAATACTTCTCTTTTGTTGGGATAGGCGAGGTTTGGCGTTCCTAATAGAAAGGTAGTAGCATTGGATATCCCATAATAGTTTCGTGTAGTAACATCCCAATACTTTCGTAATATAAAGAAGCTTAGATAGTATCTAGGACGGGGAAAGCGATCGACTAGTTATCCTAGTTGTAATTGATAAATAGCCGCAATCGTCAATCGATATACTAGTTTATAATCTCTACCTATCCCGCAGTTTGGGAGTGGCTTAAGGAAGAGAGTTTCTACTTAACACCTAGGATCTTAGATACCTCGTCGGTAAAGGCAGATACGAATTGTGGGCCACGGTCGCTCACAACCTCCTCTAGGCAACCGTATACTCTCTATAGGCCGTTATAGTACAGCAGTACTACTTATCTTACAGTAATAGTATCCTTACAAGGAATGCACCATAAGGCTTTAGATAGGCGATCTACTATAACTATAACGTTGTTATAGCCCCGCTTATCCTTAGGCATACTCTTGAAATCGATAGCGATGCATCGCTAGACCCGGTTTGGTACTCTTAACGGGTGTAGCAGGCCCGGTATTTTATCACGTAGGACCTTCAAAGCTTTATAAGTCTAACAGTTGTTAACGAAGCAATCTATGTTACCTGATATGCCTGCCTACTAGTACTGTTGTAAGACGAGGCGACGTGTTTTATTCCGGCTAGGATGACTGGTAATAAGTTAGACATAGGCTTCGTAAATAAGGGCGCGGCGCAAGTCGCTATCGGGGACCACTAGGCGTCCCTTTTTTAGAAGGAGACCGTTGTTGCAAAGGGTGAATTCCGTATCTCCTCCTTTGGCCTTGGAGCGGTAGATAGCCAGAGAGGGATCGTTGCGGTTAGCTTTTAGAAGGGCATTAACTAGATCCATACCGGAAAGCTCTAGGGGTGCCTCTTCGTCGTTTAATAGGCATAGTTTAGCAATTATTATCTAAATATCCCCAGCTGAGGCCTCTCCCTTGTCGCCGGCAAAGGAATAGACTATCACAGGATTACCTGTGATGGCACTGGTGATGCGCTGCACGATTGGCACAGCCATCGAGTCTCTATTGGCCATTGGCCAATAGGATCGCACGCATGCAGGCACCAGTGGGCCTCAGTCTGGATCTAGGGCATGGCTCAGCCCTACCCTATATCCAGACCGTACACCTCCCTCTCTTCCCTTCCTCTCTCCTCGTACAACTACGTATGTCACATCTACCCCCTACCTCGCCCTGCACCGTGATATAGACTCCGTTTTTCTCGCGGCGAAACAGCCGCAATGTTCGTTAGTCCTCTTTCTTTTCTTTAACGGTTTGAAGGTCTTCCAATTTCTGGGAAAATACATCTACCACCACGTTTTCCTTACCGGGTCAATATATAAACTTAAAAGTATACTAGGACATCAACTCGGTCCACCCCGCTTGTCGGGAGTTAAGGAGTCGTTTGGTAGCAAAGTATTCCAAGGCTTGGTAATTAGTAATAGCTATAAAAGGATAGACACCGATAAGTTCAGCCCGTCATATTTCCAAGGCCTTCACAACGGCGAGGAGCTCCTTGTTATAAATAGCGTAGTTCATTTTAGCAGGCAATATCGTTTCCGAAAAGAAAGCCACTAGGTACCAGTCCTTGTCTTCCTCCTAAAACTATAATAAGACTCCCGCGCATACGCCATCAGAAGAATCTATCTCAACGCGAGTAGGTTTCTCGTAGCTGAAATGGGCTAATACGGGTGTCTTGAGTAGTCTGTCCTTTAACTCGTTAAATGAAGTTTAGCATTCCTTGGTCCAGCGGAAAGCAACGTCTTTCTTAGTTAAGTAAGTAAGGGAGCGGGCTACATAGCCAAATTCCCTCACGAACTTTCAGTAAAAGTTGCAAAACCTGATGAAGAACTATACTCCTTTTACGTTAGATAGTTCCTTCCAATTCCTAACTATAGAGACCTTGTTTGGGTCTACTGAAATACTATCAGTAGAAACGATGAAGCCAAGGAATTTAGTCGAGGTGACGTAGAATTCGTACTTCTTGATATCCGCTTGAAGCCCTGCGTTACGGAGCCTCTCTAGTACTTTTTTGACGTAGATCTCGTGTTCCTCCTCCGATTTGGAAAAGATAAGGATATCGTCAATATAGGCGCTATAGAAATCGTCGAAGTAACCTATCAAGACTTTATTGATGAACCGTTAGAAGGTAGCGGGTCCGTTGGTAAGCCCGAAGGGTAATACCTTATACTTGTAGGCGCCGTAGCGGGTGCGGAAAGTCGTAAGCTCCTCGTCGTCGGGGAATATCCTAATCTAGTAGAAGGTTTAACGAATATCGATCTTCGTAAAGATCTTTGCCTTAGCGAAACAGGCGATGGTCTCCTCAATCAATAGGAGAGGGTAACGATCTTTCTTTGAAATAGCATTTAGTTTACGGTAATCTACGCAGAATCGCAGTCCACCGTTTGCCTTTGGTGCGAAGAGGATAGGCGCTGCCCAAGGGGCGGCGCTTGGTTCGATGAATCCCTTGTTGAGGTTTTCAGTAATGTAGTCTCTGTATGCTTTTAACTCATCCAACGACATCTTGTATAGAGGACTATAACTTAGGTCTTCGGGACGGGCTCCTTCGTTGAGCGGGATATAGTGATCGACTTCCGGTCGGAGGTCGGAGAGGGCATTAGATTTAACCTTATTAAAGACTTCGAGGAAATTATAATAACAGTTAGGGACTTCTTTTATAATCTGAAGACGCAGCTCAGCTTCGTCTATTTCTAGAGGGTCCTCGCATTCGGAGACTTGTCGTTCCTCGATGAAGCGGTCTAATTCGTAGAGACTAGTAATGCCAATGTGAGTTTTCTTAGCTATCTTATAAAACGGGTTAGCGTTAATGAAAGCTAGATCGGCTGGCCGCTCCTTAGTCTAACCCTAGTTGCGTTTTAAGTAATAACGGCCCTGCGTGTCACGTAGTAGGTAGGGGTCGTAGGGCTTAGGCTTAGCTAATTTCGGAGGTGCCCGCGGAAGGTCCTCTACTTTCAGAGGCATTTCCTCAGTCTATTCGAATAGTTCGCGGTCCATCCTATTAAGACACCTCTTGGTAGCGTCGGGGGATAAGGAGCGAGTAGGACGCCGTTATAGGATGGAGAGGAGTCGCCAGCATAGGGTTTGGTCTGGGTTTTCGAGCGAAATAGGTTACTCCAATTCCTTAATTTTAGAGCGGACAGATTTGTAGTTATTCCTACCGTCGCAGCGGCACTTATCTTCCTTCTCCATTAGGATTTCCCGCGTCTCTACGTCCTTTTGGAAGTCGAGATATTTAGTAGGGGTAGAATTCTTTTCTACTTCAAGGTCGTAAGAGAAATCTTTTTTCCAGTTTAGCGGAAAGAGGAGGCGGGAGCGCGTAGAGTCGGCAAAGACGTCGTTTTGGGCTAGCCACATATTATCGATAATCATATCGCGCTTTAGGCTGGGAAGAACGATAATCTACTAGTCGAGTAATTTATAGTTTTAGATTTTGAGATAGCCTTTGAGTACGATTTCAACAGAGTTGGATTTAGCCTTCTTATATGGGGTGACGTATCCGGGGTTAAAGTCGTCACATATAGGTAATTTTAATAGCTTTCGTAGTTTCTATACGAAAGAGAGGTTTACGATGAGATAGGTATCGGCTCCAGTGTCGACAAGGGCATTATAAGTAGTAATAGTAATTTTATTAAGAGTTACGCTACATTTAATAAGAAAGAGGGACCTTCTACCGAGGCAGTCGCGAAGTTCGAAGTCTGGGTGCTATAAGCTGTTAATATCGGTAGTCGACATTCCTTAGGAGGAGACTTATCCTAGGGCGGTTAGTTTTCCTCATTTGCAGTTCCCTCCTTAACGTCCGAGGGAGAGGAGTTCTTGTTAGAAGTAAGGGCGTCGAGTAAATCCTTGACACTACCTAAGTCCTTGCCTCAGATAGCGTCAGCAATAGAATTCAAATAAGCGTCTAGTTACTTAGCGAGCTTCTCCTTGTACGGGTACTTACTACTTATATAACCCTTCTTACAACAAGTAAAGTAACGACCCTTACGATTAAATTCGCATATCTCATTAGGGGTAAGGCGGTCGAAGGCCTTAGTCGCCTTACTAGTAAACTTCAAAATGGCAGTCTCGTTCGAAGAGGTGGCGTTACGGCGGAAGCCTTACTTGCTATCGCGCAGGCGACTCTTTTGAGCATCCATTCAGTTGCCCTCGTCCAAAGAGTTGAGCAATAGAATATAATTATTGAACTACTTTAAAGAGTCGAGGTAGGTTAACTTAGCCGCTTGGCGGAACTCCTTAGTAATTTTACGGCGGAGATCGCTCTTTCACTGTTTACACAGGCGACGGCACTAGCTAGCCAAGCGTTAGAAAGTATTTTTAAAAGTTTAAAAATACTTATCGTATTTCATCTCTAAGTCGTTAAACTCTGCGAGTATCACGGAGCGATGGCACCGTAGGGGGTATGATGAGATATGCGTTGTTGCATGAGGAGAGGAAGGGAGAAGTGTACGGAGGTCTGGCTATATGGGCGAGAGCCCTAAGGTCAGACCGTGCGCGTACACGTAAGACTGCACGTAACGATAACATGTGCGAGGCCAGAGCTCTGGGCTCTGGTCGGCACAGCACATGTGCGGTCAGTGCAGCGCAGCACATCACAGGTCTAACCCTGTAATAGCGAGAGCCTTTTCGTAAGAGCTGTAATCGTAATACTCATCCTAAAGGTACTTTAGGAGTTCGGCCGAGGTCGTTAAACGATTAGAATAGTCGGCGTCCAGGTAGGGTAATAGTGCCTAGGCAACCTTGCCCGCGAATCGGTTAGTAATATATCCAAACTTCTAACGGTCGTTATCAAAGTAATCAACGTTAATTTCGAACTTAGTTTTAATTTAATAATACTATACGTCGAAGGTAACTTTGTCCTCTTTACTATCGTTATAGAACTTGCCCGCGCTTTCTTCCTTGGCTGAGCGCTTACTGTCTAAGGACTAGGTAGTAAGGGTAGTAGTGGGAGTTCCTAAACGGGAATTGCGATTGCAGTGATAATTTGAAGAATTATTCTTAGAATCCTTAGACGCATTGGACTTATCAGAGTCGTAGTTAGAATCGCCAGGGTCACTACCACCGGTAGACTTTCCGACCGCGTTTAAAGCAGCCTTGAGAGAAGCCAGCAAGTACTTATTTTTCTTCTTAAAGCGCTGGTTCTCAGCGAGGGCTTATTAAAAGCCGGAGTCGGGGACAGGGGGATCGGGATCTCCGGAGTTTTTACGGTATTGGTCGGCTGTAATAGAGCCAAAGCGATTAGCCTACATGTCCATAATCTGTAGATCCTTATCGGCTTGGTTAAGCATAGCGGCGAAGTCGTCAGCCTACTTAATAGCGGCTATCAGGGAGGCAATACGGACACGTATTTCTAGGAATACAACCTTAAGAAAATCCTTAATCAAAGAGATAAACTAGTCGTAAGTTATAGGACCGTCAAAGGTTTTTACCTTAAAGTCGCTCTTTTCCTCCGTAGTCATAGGAATAAAAGGCATAAAAGCCTCGTCGCTACAGTACATACAATCAAGGAGGCCATAGAAGCGTTCCTTTAAATCGCGGGTAGGCACCTCCTAGCCTAGGGAATAGTAAGCACAGCGAGCCGTAGGCTAGACGTTATCGATATAATATTTATAAAGCTCGTTAGAATTAAGGGCCGATAAATCGAGCGCTTCATTATTATCGTCTTCGTCGCCGTCGTCCGCATCGTCACCACCGAAGGTACAAAAGGACGCAGCGGCCTAATAATTAGGGCCGTAGAAGTCGTTAGGGTCGAGGGACTTACATCTCACCTCGGAAGTAGGAAGCTTGCTATTATTAAGAACGTATTTCTTTAGGGCGTCCGGGTCAAAATAAACGTAGCGCGCCTACGCGGCGGATATATTATCGCAAGCCATCGGGATAATCGTTAAAAATCTTTTAGTTAATCGGTAACCTAGTCGTTAATCGGTTCGTTTCCTCTTCAGAGAATCCTTCCTTATAAAGGATAAGGGGGGGACCGCGATGCGCTGCACGTCGCGGTTCTTTTACTTATATAACAAGGGCTGTGTGCAAGGCTTGGAACAGTAGTTCAATTCAACTAATAAACTACTTTGGTCTCGAAAGCCTTATTAATCCTTTCAAGCCTTTCCAACTAGGCTAGGATTCCTGGCCTTCTTATACTAAAGCCTTCTTTCCTTCTAATCAGTACGTACAAAGTCTGTTAGCTTGATTCCAACCATAAGGCCGTAAGGCATCTATCTAACAGTATACATACGTGTGCTTACAGGTGAATCTTCATAGGTAGTTTCCTCCAATTACTTCCCTCCTTTAGTACCGGCCATATCGCCAACGCTTCTCTATTGTTGTAGTTGGCTGGAGATAGTCTTGTAAGGACAGAGTTCTCCTCCCTAATCTAGCCAACTTACTCTAGCGTAAGGGGCAATACAGCCGGCAGAAGTATCGTTGGCTGGAATACGCTGGAGGCGTTGAGGGGATTCGGGTAAGTTATGCTATTAGCTGAACAGACTCTCTGTCTGAGCTAGCGTAAATACCTAAAGCATCTACGCGAAGCTAAGAAATGTGCGGCTCCGCGAGCCTCACATTATAAGGTCAGAGTTAAGGTCGAATGTCCGTATGACAACTTACCCCAATCGTAAATTCTAGTCGTCAGTCGCTACATCACTAAGCCGTAGTCTCTTTCAAAGGGTAAGATATTTAAAACCGTCCCCAGTAGAGAAATAAGTCGTAAATAGTGTAATAGCACGTAACGAGAGAAACAGAGCTGTAACGTTGTTGACGTTCAACATAGAATTTACGACTAAAGAGTAAAACAAAAGAAAAGAGTTGTGCGCGCGGTTGGCAATGGAGTTTCATCCTCTAAAGCCGAACTCGTCGTAGACCCACTCTTCCTTATCTAATCTACAACCAATCAGAATACTCGCATTACCCGTACGATACATCCGTACAATACAATCAAATGTCCCAAGGCATAGCCCGTCGGATAGGGCTATAACAATAGCCAGGGTGTAGGAAACGTTCGGATTTACAAAAATAAAGACGTCGTTATAGAAGTCCTATACAATTATAAAATCTATTACAAGACTAAAGCTAATAAGTACAAGCTGTATAGCTTATTCGAGCCACTCCTAGTATTAGAAGCGCTATAGCAATTAGTAACTATAAATTTTATTACAAAGCTTCCTATATCACGAGACCTAACCACTAGTATCGAGTACGACAACATTATAGTCATTATCGACAAATTTACGAAGTTTACTTACTTCCTACCATTTAAGGAAAATACTAATACTGTGACAAGGGCAGTAATCTAGGCTTAGAACAGTAGTTCAATTCAGCTAATAAACTACTTTAATCTCGAAGGCCTTATTAATCCCTTCAACCTTCAAATAAAAGCTAGGCTTCAAGGCCTTCTTATACCAAAGAGGCTTGGTACGTACTAAGGCACGCACCCAGCCTTCGTTCGGTCGCCCTCATAATAATGCTCATATCACAGGGTTAGACCTCTGTAACTATCGTACGTAATTGCTATCATAGCTCACCACCATATACTATTTACATGCTTGTGCAGGCTGCAGCTGCTTTAGAAGCAGCTACAGCGGCACTTATAAGGCTAACGTCAAGCGTTAAGGTTCTATTAGCCTTAGAAACCCTAACTCAGAACTGTAGGCAAATGTCCGTGTGACATCAGCTCCCTCTTCTTCAAAGCTCGCCCCGAGCCGAACATGCGTCAGCTTTCGTTGATGGGACGTTGGGGCCTCGTGGTTTTTCTGGGTGATGTGCGTAGAATGCTATGACTTGAGCCTTGGCTCCATTAGTGTAGAAGTGCTCCTAGGGCTCCCATGTAAGATTCTAGGTTCCTTTCCATCCTTCCCACTTAACTTTGTACTTAACTTTATCCTCAAGGGCTATAGAGTCCAGTATCTTCTCAACCTTATAGTCTTCTAACTCTGCTAGGGCTGCCTCTCGCAGGACCTAGTCTAAGTCAGGGGCTCTCTGACTGCCAGCGCGGTAGGGTTCCAGGAGTGAGACGTGGAAGGAATTATAAAGGCGCTATTTCTTGGGTAAGATAAGACGGATAGTGGTAGGGGAAATTACCTCAAATATCTTGAAGGGGCCGTAGAGTTTCTTGTCAAGCTTCTTGGAGGGTCTTTTAGTTTTAATGTGCTTACTGTTCAATATAACAAGTTGCCCTACCTCGTAGACCGGTACCTCTAAACGCTTCTTGTCTACCTATTCCTTCATCCTCTGACGGGCGCGGTTGAGATGTCGCTAGACGTCGTCATGCACTTGAATTATCTAATAGGCATATAAACGACTTCCGGGGTTCCGAGGCGCGCCGTTAAGAGGATTGTAAGACGCTAGGTAGTAGCCGTAGTTGGTATAGAAGGGAGTGAGGCTAGTAGACGCCGAGATAGAGTTATTATATACGAACTTAGTAGTAGCTAGAAGGTTTTCCCAGTTGCTCATTTCGCAGTTGACGAAGGCATGAAGGTAAATCATTCTGCTCTTGATTCCAACGAGTTTGAGGAATCCTTCCCTAAGTGGGCCGTGGTAATCTATGTGGTGCTTTATGGCGGCCACTTAAAAATCCGAATTAGAGCTGTCGTCCGTATTTATCGTCTTTATGGCTCTCTGAATGGCGTTGACCTTTTGTTTCTTAAACTGGGCCTCGTCGTTTGCGATAAAGTCCTTAGCTCCCTTTTCTTTATAGTCGCTACTCTTTCGTTTGGCGGCTGAAACGGCTGCGGTGTGTTCGCTAGGTTGTTGGAGTTCCTTATTATTAATGTCCTTCTTTGCAACGCATTCTAAGGTGTAGTAGTTATCCCGGCTACAGCGCTAGTAAGAGACCTTATTTCTTTTACGCTGGTCTATATTACTGGAGTCGATTCCTTTTAAGGCATCGCGGATATGGTTCTATTTCCTATCCTTAATAAGTTTATCTTCTTTTCTTAATAAATTTTGGCCGAAAGGGGAGCGAGAATCTTTGTACTGTTGTTGGCCTAACTCCGAGCGCTCCTTCTACGAAGTGGGCATGCCTTTTCCCGAGATCCCGGGGTTTTACAGCATGTTTTCGTAGATTCTCCCCGCCTTTCGGATTGCTTCTACGAAGTCGTCGTCTGCTTCCGGGACACTCCCTCGGATCTGGTATACTATCTTGATAATATCTGATGGGAGGGTTTGAAAAATGTAGTCTTAGAAGGTAGTACTTGACCATCCAACGGTTTCGTTCCAATCCAATAGTTCGGTGAGGTATTGGGCCGTGTCTCCCTCGTATTTGAGGTCCATCATCTTTCTTACGTTGCGGTGTCTTTCGGAGGCGTCCTTAAAGCGCGTTTGTAGGGCACTAGAATATCCTTTCTATATATCTATAGCGTCCATCTTCTTAATCTGTATGATTCGGTAGTTGTGCTACGTCTGGGCCTTGTTTGTAAGTATAGAGCCGAGCTAATTAATCCAGTGGGCGTTAGAGGGGAAGTTGGCCGCGTAGGTTTCGAGGTAAGCCTCGACCTTAATCCACTATGGTCGGAATTTCGCTAGATCTTTCCCGTCGGAGGTTGAAGGTTTGTTGAGGTGGATGGGCGTTGTTTGGATTAATTAGGGGTATCCTATAGAGCGAAGGAACCGATCGGCTTGTTTTCGGTTATTGGAGGGTCCGGCGGCGTACCTTTGTAGTTTTAGAGGACTTGGTGGACCTCCGCTTCCTCTACCGAAGTGTAGGGGCTCTTCGTTAGTGCCGAAGGTTCTTGCGTAGAGGGCTTCGTGCTGTATTCGGGCTTGACTGGCCTATCTTTTAGCTTGGGCTCTCTAGAGAGTATAGTCGTTAATAAAGTTCGTATTTTGGGGTTGTTCATTTTGGGAAAACTTGGACACCGTGGCTTGGCTAGATAGGGTAGAGGTGGTAACTCGTTTCCCAATAGCTTTTATAATGGAGGCTGTATTAGGGATCTATTTATGTCGGAGGTAGTATTTAATAGCTTTTTAGGCCGTATCCTTGGTGTATTGTTGGAAGTCCCTAACTTAGTCCTTAAAGCCTTCAATTCGTTCGTGATCGACGAATTTGGTGAGTATGTTATTGATCTGGGATGCCCAGGTGTCGATGCGTCCTAGGACCGACTGTTGGCGGGCGCCTCTTTCATCGAGGGTCTCGAGGGCTGGTTGGTGTTTTATAGAGGTTTTGTAAAGATTGTCGATGGCTTTTTGGCGTTCAGCATCTTGTTTGCCGTACCGGGCAATGGCAGCCCAGACTTCAGAGGCAAATCTAATGCTGGCTTGCTGGACCTATTGTTCGAACTTGGCGACCTGGTTCTGAGAGGCTTCAACGCTTATGTCGAACATTTGGGTAACGAGGTTGTAGTTCTTCTGCAAGGCCTTGTATTGCTCCTTAAGGGCCGTAAGCTCCTTGGTTTGTTCTTTGCCGATAGCTAGAGCGATCTCCCGGACCTGGTTACGGGCCGTAGCAAATTGCTCATGTATGGCAACGAGCCAGGAAGAGGGGTTGTCTACCGTAACGTCGCTGTTAGTAATATTTGGAGCATTGCTTATGACGATGTCAAAGTCCTCAGGTTTGTAGAGCGCTAAGGTCGTGTCGGTGGATGGTTCGACCGAGGGCATGGGGTTATCAGGGTTGGAAGTCATAGTGGAGGAATGGTTTGAAAAGTATAGTGTAGAAAGGGTGGTTCGAGAGGGAAGTAGTTTATCTATGACAAGGGTAGTAATCTGGGCTTGGAACAGTAGTTCAATTCAGCTAATAAACTACTTTGGTCTCGAAGGCCTTGTTGATCCCTTCAACCTTCAAACAAAGGCTAGGCTTCAAGGCCTTCTTATACCAAAGAGGCTTGGTACGTACTGAGGCACGCACCCAACTTTCGTTCGGTCGCCCTTATAATAATACTCATATCACAGGGTTAGACCTCTGTGACTGTCGTACGTAATTACTGTCATGGCTCACCACCATGTACTATTTACATGCTTGTGCAGGCTGCAGCTGCTTTAGAAGCAGCTACAGCGGCACTTATAAGGCTGACGTCAAGCGTTGAGGTTCTGTTAGCCTTGGAAACCCTAACCCAGAACTGTAGGCAAATGTCCGTGTGACAAATACGGAACAACTAGGACACATCTTTATACAATATATTACTTCCAACCATAAATGGCCAAAGGAGTTCGTAACGGATAGAGACAAACTCTTCTCATTATAATATTAGCAAGTATTTATAAATAAACTTAGAGTAAAATACAAGATGTCCACCGTATACCATATTAGAACGGATAGGCAAACGGAGCGTATAAACTAAGTTTTAAAAGTATATTTACGGGTATACGTAAATTATAAGCAGGATAATTGGACTGAATTACTCCTTACCGCTCAAATATTATATAACAACTCTAAGACTGAAACTACGAAGGTTATACTATTCTTCGCTAACTACAATTACGAAATAAGCTTCTGTAGGGGTTAGGATTTAGAGACGGTCGTATCTAAAGCCCACATTAAAGCAGAACGACTTACCAAAATGCACCAAACCCTAAAAAACGAGCTTATCTTCGTTCGCGAAAGAATAAATTGATATTACAACTGCACAAGGTCGTCGGCGCCGACCTTCAAGAGGGGAGACAAAGTCTACCTTCTTCGCCGTAATATCAAGACCAAACGGCCCAATAATAAGCTTAATTATAAAAAACTAGAACTATTCAAAGTAATTGAAAGAATTAACACTAATAACTATCGACTCGAACTCCCTAAGGGCATACGACAATAGCCCACCTTCCACGTCTCACTGTTAGAACCAGCACCAAAGAACGCAAAGATCGATAATCGCATTAAAATATAAAACGATGGGGACGAATTCCTAACAGAAGCAATCTTGGATTCCAAGATAAACAAAGACACTAGTAAAATTGAATACCTAATCAAATAGTAAAGCTATAGCCATAAAAGCAATACTTAAGAACCACCTAGAAACTTACTTAACCTTAAGGATGAAATTACGAACTTTCACCGGCAATTTCCTAACTGACCTCAACTAGCCGAGCTAATAAATCAAGGGACATCGCCTCAAACTCCCGCATCCAACCATTCTCCCCCCAACCAGCAGAAGCCGCGGCCTCGTTAAAACCTACGCTGGCACTAGAACCAGACCTCTCTCCAAGCTCAACGACTAGGCCAAATAAACTAGTAAGAGGATTGCCGCCACCAAGCTCCTCCGCCAAATCAGCCATCCCACAATCAAAGTATTCTTTCTAACGCCTCAAGGAATACCTCTTCTACTTACAAATCTGAATTAAACGACCCTAAAGAGAAGCAATCTCCCACATCAACTTCTCTTCCTCCTCCTCTAAATAACGAGAAACTTCCATTTCCTTATCAACTACCATAATATCAGCCACGAGGAAACGCCCTGGAAATAAACAAACTTACGACGAACGTTGGGATCAACAAACGCATCACAGGACACCTTTCGGCGAACACACTCGCTACACGATAATGATTTCGTACGATCAACAATACAAGCGCGATTGTGTTAATAACAGCTAGAACATAGCATTATAGAAGCTCGACCAAGCTGCTCGATATAACGAGCTAGGCCGTTAATAAACACTTTCTTCTAAAACGAACGAAACGACGGGACCCTAGAAGAGGGCATAATGGATAGTAATGAAGGAAGGAAGGAAAGGAACTCACCAAATCGGAAAGGACAACACAAGATTGTTAAGGAAATAGGATCAAGGAAGGGGAAAAGCACTAGAGGTACGGCAAGTAATAAGGTAGCAACCAATAGAAACCGTTGGTACTTAAGGGACGAAACCGGACAAGTGTTATCACAGCGTTACATCGTAGCATTAAGGACAAAGCCACAAAGAGGGGGCATCGTATTACAATCCAATCAACAAACTCTATATAAGCTAACTAAATCGACCAATCAGGTAGGACCCGGGGTCCCGAGTTTACGGGACCATAGGACGAGACTAAAAACTAGTATATAAGATAGCCTCCTAGCCATCGTTATTCTGGTTCTTCAACAAACAATAACTTTCACAATCAACCAATACCTTTTGGCTACTACTACCGTTATTATAAACAGAGTGAACGACCACGAACGAATCAATAATAATAATATTGTATTAAGTTCAAACTATACAAGTTTAGAGGTCTAAAAGTAGGTCAAGGGAGGTCCCTATACGGTGGGGGCATGGCCAGCCGCACGTAACACGGGACACCTCCAACAGTTATCCTTATTCCCAGCGATATACTCCTGTGCTTGTAACGGTTCGTCACAAACAATTCTATCCTCACTCCTATCCCCGCGCCGGCGCCACCATATGTGCTGGAAGTTTTCCAGTCATTTGCAGTTAGCTTCTTTACTGCCTTGTCTACTTCCTCTTCAACGTCCAAGATAGTTCCCGTAAAGGTCCCAAAGTATTCTCCCCATAGCACCATGAAGGTAGTGGTGCTCTCTCCGTTGTTAATGAATGGGTGGTATATTAGAAGAAAGATGGTAGTTAGCATTGGAGTGCAGTCCCCTTTGTGGCATTTAGGAAGAGGGGAGTGTTAATTAGGGAGGCAGGGAGGCAGGGAGGCAGGGAGGCAGGAAGGCAGGGAGGCAGGGAGGTAGGGAGGCAGGAAGGCAGGGAGAGGAGGCAGGTTAGCAGGGAGGCAAGTTTCGTTAGCTCCTTGGTAGGGTGAGGGGGTACCTTCCACTCCCAAATTCATTAGCACCGCAAACTTCAACCATTATAGTGGCGAAGGTAAGCACAACAGTATCCGCCAGGGACAGTGAGCGCTTGACACATCTCGCACTTTCCTCAACTGGAGCCTCCTGTTCAAAAAAACCTGTAAATGCAAATATAAAGTTGGAATTGAAATATAGGATGTGCCGTAAATAATAAATATAATTAAGTCCAACGGCAATGACATTATATCCACTCAGTGAATAGCCTAAGAGTAACACAAACACGATGACCATCAGAAAAATCGTAGAGGAAGAAAATCAATAGGTATCTCTACTCACACAAACTTCAAGTACAACTATACCTCCTCTGCTCACTCACTCGAGTCCTCTACTACCTCTACATAACTCCTATATATCCTCAAAAACCTCTGCCGATACTCCTCTGGCGTAGTCGTAATACTTATAGGCCCCCTCTTACTAACTAGAAAATTCCACAGCTTAATCGGAACCGTCATTACCCTCGGCTGTAACTTATGTTTCGCTCAAAAGAAGTCCAAAATCGACGCTCGGTAGATATATGCCTAGACTACTCAGCTGAGCTTAGCGTAAGTGGAACGGTGCACTCGACGGCGTAGGTAATAGAAAACGGTTCAAAAAACGGCGGCGGCGGTTTTGGCTGAGTTATCCAAACCTCTATCGAAATCTAACAAAAAATAACTCCCATAAATAAGTCTCCAATATGTCTGCTTATCTATGGGAGCGGGAAGGTTAGGAAACGGGTCTTTTAATTACGTAGTAGGGTTAAAAAACTAAACCACCAACTCCTATATCTACATCGTTCGGACGGAGGCAAGATAGTAAGTGGGGAGGCGGCATTAAAAAGATGAATATAATTGAGCGGATTACGAGAAAAGTTGACCGTCCTGACACTGCCAAGATTGCACTCGATCAGTAGACGAGTCGATTGGCTGAGAGAGCTACATGCCAGGGCTGCGGAACAAGGTAACGGCGGCGTTGAGAGCGACAACGCAACCACAGCTCTAAGATTAGAAGCTGGCAGCTAGGGTGGGATGGCTTTAAGCCTGGGCCAGTGGGGGCCCATGTTAGTACCCCCGCCCCCTAGCATACTTGTATAGAGCTTGGCTCGAAGCGAGGCTAGAAGCCTTAATATTTATTATACGGACATTGTCTACAATTTAGGGGTTAGGATCGTAAGATTTAACAGAGCCTCAACGCCTAGCATTAACTTCAAAATGCTTAGTGGCCTCCGGCCACAACACCTACCTCGGCCGGACCCTCAGCCGGACCCGCGGCTAGACCCGCGGCTAGACCCTCGGCCGGACCCGCGGCTAGACCCGCGGCTAGACCCTCGGCCGGACCCGCGGCTAGACCTACGGCTAGACCCTCAGCCGGACCCACGGCCGGGCCCTCAGCTACGGTCATCCTAGAAGCAACCACAGCTAACCAAGCAAGAAGCAGGACGCCTGGATAAAGGATAGCGCTAAAAGGAAGATGGAGAATGGATGAAGGTATTTAAGAAGATCTATACGTATGTAGACTGCTAGATAAATATCTTAAAGCTTTAGGCGACAAGGCTTAATACCTACCTCAAGTACGTACCAATTCCCTTTAGCATAAGAAGGTCTTGAAGCTCAACCTTCTCCTAGAGGTTGAGAAGATCAACAAGGCTTTCGAGACTAAAGTAGTTTATTAGCTGAATTGAACTACTGTTCCAAGCCTAGATTACTACCCTTATTACAGATAAACTACTTCCCTCTCGAACTACCCTTTTTCGCAAAACTCTTTACCAACTCACTACTATCATAGCTTCTCAAAACCAACCCATACCCTCGGTTGAGGAGATCTCCCTCGTCCTCTACCAACCCAAAGGCTTCGACACCGTCATGACTAGTACCGATGACGCTATTCCTAGAAGTACAGTCCAAGTCACTAACCCTCCTTCCTAGCTCGTTACACTTTATGACCAACTCGCTACAGCCCACAACCAAGTCCGCGAGATCGCCCTCTCTATAGGACATAAGCACGCTAGGGACCTCACTGCCTTTAAGGAACAATACGAAGTCCTAAGGAAGAACTATACTACCGTCACCTATCTCTTCGACTCTAGGTTGGAAGCTACCCAAGCCCAAGTCGCCCGCCTAGAACAGCAAGTCCAGCAAGCTAGCTCCCGTTTCGCTTCTAAAGTCTGGACCGCCATTGCTCAATACAGCAAGAAAGACGAAGAACGCCAAAAGGCTATTCATTAACTCCGCAACGCGCTCACTCAACAACAACAAGCGATGGAGACACTCCACGAGAAATCCACCCGCTAGCAGTCTGTTCTAGGTTACGTGGAAACCTAAGCCACTACCAAAGACGGGTAAATCAATAATATCCTCAACAACTTTATAACTCCCGAATAGTTCAAGCCCTTCAAAGAATAAATCGCGAGCCTCTAGCACGCAATCTAGCAATTAGGCCACCAAGCCCTAGACGCGGCCACGATCCTCCATACTATGGGACAACGCGCCGCTACTAAAGTACCTAATACTATCTTCCGCTCTTCGTTCCGCGAACCAGCCAGCCCGAACCTTAGGGATAGCTTCCTCCAAATTGCCCAAGCTAAGAGGTAGGCGAGCTAAGCTCGTATGAACTACGACGCTACCCGGGCTAACCTTTATAGAGGAGGATCTGTTGGGTTTGGGCAATCGGCCGGAGGACAAGATCCCCTGGGGCCTCCCCAATTCCTAAGAACTATGGGAGCGAACTTTAACGACGACGACGACGCCCGGAAATAGGCTAGCCGCTTCCTTTAGAACTTTACCTTCCCGGCTATTTAGACTATACTAATTCACCTCAACAAACTTCTGACGTATGATGGCAAGAAGCTCGACTCTTTCCGACCCTGGTGGGCTAGAATCAACGCGTATTTATACGCGTATGCTGCTAATTTCCCTATTAATAGCCATAAGATTAACTAGCTAGGCTCGATACTCTTAAATAAGGCTTAGAAATAGCACGATTTACGAGCGCGTCAAATTCGAGCTATGGGCGTCGAGGATACGTAGAAGGGATATTCTAGCGCCCTTATTGAACGATTCAAGGACCCCTCAGAACGCTATTGGAATGCGAAGAAAATGGAGGAACTTAAATATAGCGGAGATACAGTTGAGTATCTCACTGAGCTGCTTGGTCTTAACGAAATAGTTGGCTGGGCTGGAACTACCTTCCAGAACTAGATCGCTAGGACCCTCCCCTCTAAGATTACCGAACTAATATATTTAATAAGAGGCGGGGTACCCGAGACTAAGAATGGGTTTATTAGTGTAATCAGAGAGGTAGGACGCGTCTACGAGAATATATTATAAGCCCCGGGTTACTAAACGAGAAAAGGCGCGCCCACTTCAAGGACGGAACACTCGAAGTCGGGCTAACCCCGTAAGGATACGCGCTCCCCTTCCGACTAAGACCAATCCTTAAAACGATCCGACCGCTCAGCTAAGGACAAGAAATAGGCTTCTAATCGCAACGCCTTAAATGGAATCAATTAGGCGGATATCGATCAGCGTAAGAAGGACCAAGTTTCCTACTGGCGATGCGAGCGTGATAACCACTACACTACAGAATGTTTTGCAAAGAAGGACAATAACAGCAAAGACCTGCCCCAACTCAAAGAACAATTAAGAACGGCCGCCATCTCAACTAAGAAACACAAGAGTGACGACCTCAAAGAAGAGGGAGCTGAGGACCTCGAAGACAACGAGGCCCAATTTAAGAAAGCCAAAACAAACGCAATCACTAGAGCTATACAAACCATAGATATAGACAACGACTCTAACTCGGATTTTTAAGTAGCTGCTATAAAGCACCATATAGATTATTACGGCCTCACTTTGGTGCCAGTTCGGTCAACCCCGTCGTTTGCTCCCTAAAGAGGCTAAACATCAATAACCTCGACGATGAACTAGATCCCCTACGGAAGAAACCTTGCCCAAAACTTTAATCAGGGCCCTGACCGATTGTACGAATGACCTTGCTTTACAATAACAAGGAACACCCCGTTCGAATTCTCCTAGACCCGGGAAGCTCGATCCTAATTATATCTTTCCACCAAGCTCACGTATAAAAGCTCCCCCTCTTTAAACGAGCTAATATTCGCAGCCTCATAGGATTTAACGCGGAAGCCGATTCAGTAGGTGGCCGCTATTGTATTGATACCCTCGTTCTACAGCATTAAGAAGACTACTACACCCGCTTGAACTTCGAGCTTTCTAAGATAGATGACGAATGTGATATTATCCTCCTACACTAGTAGTTGCTCTAGTACGAGCTTGCTTACTTCTTTAACAAAATATAAGAAATTAAGTTCTCCTCAGAATATTATTAGAAGAATTGTACCAGTACCATCGTTATGGGACTTCCTCCCACTGAAGCTATCGCTAGCATTCAGACTAAGATCGACGCCACAATCGTAGTAGTGCCAGAAAAGTTCTGAGAATTCCTCCCTATTATAAGCGAGGAAGCGGTGATACGAATGCCGGATCATTAGCCCTAGGATTATAAGATTGACTTGAAGGAAGGGGAAACACTGCTTTATGAACCCCTATTCGCGATGAGTGGCCGCGAACTCGATGCCCTTAAACCTTAGCTCGAGAAAATGCTGAACTCCGAACGAATAAGAAAATCCACCTCATTATGCAACGCACCCCTTATATTCGTCGATAAGAAAGATCCAGACGATCCCCTCCGACTAGTAGTCGATTACCGAATCCTGAACAGAATAACTATTCCCGTTAAACACCCCATCCCACTCATCACAGAACTTTAATATACCCTTAGAACGGCTAAGATCTTCTCGAAAATCGACCTTAAATTAGGCTTCTTCTTCGTTCGAATAGCCAAAGGCCACGAGTGGAAAACCGCCTTCTGATGCAAATACGGCCTTTTCGAGTACGTTGTCATGCCTATGGGCTTAATCAACGCTCCCTCCACGTTCTAGGCTATGATGAACCACTTGTTCATGGACCTTCTGGACGCAGGAGTACTCGTCTACCTAGATAACATCTTAATCTACGCCGACACTAAGCAAGAATATAATCGCCTAGTACTGGAAGTCCTAAAACGGCTCACTAACAACCATCTTGCCGTTGCCCCGTAGAAGTGCAAATGGGGAGTTACTGAAGTCGAGTTCCTAGGTTACATCATCTCTTCCTATGGTATTAGTATAGCCGAAGACAAAGTGTGGGAAGCGATACGCTGAATCAAAGAAAGAAGTGATGATGTTATGGATGATCACGAAAGAAAGCGCTACGGGAAGAGAAAGAAAGAAGGACAAAATACTGGTGTGGTCTGAAAGTGAAAGTGGGCCAGGTGCCAGCCAACCTTACTAGGTGGCGGCGGCCCAACACAAAGTTAAGAGCATCTTATAATAGAAATAGCCTACAACGCTCAAGAAGTTACAATCCTTCCTAGGGTTCGCCAATTTCTACCAAAGGTTCATCAAAGGATTCTCTACAATCGCCCAAACTCTCTCGAAAGGAAACTTATTAGATAAGAAAGTTTAGAAATGGACCGAGCCGATAGCAAAAGCCTTCAAGGACATAAAGGAAGCCTTCATAACAACGCTAATTTTAGCTCACTTCGACCTAGCCGAACCCGCTATCATGGAAACCAACGCTTCAGATTTCGGAATGGACGCCATTGTTTTCCAAAGGAAGGCCGACAGCAAACTATACCCCGTCGCCTTTCACTCGAGGAAAATGACGCCTGCCGAGATAAACTACGAAATCTATAACAAGGAACTCTTGGCTATCGTCGACAGCTTCGATCGCTGGAGGATTTACCTTGAAGGAGCTAAGCACAGAATCGAAGTTTTCTCCGATCATCAAAACTTAGCCTATTTCACCCATACGAAGGTCCTCAACTGACAGCAGGCACGATGGGCCATTCAACTAGCCAATTTCTGGTTTATCATCAACTACCGTCCGGGTCACCTCAATTTTAAAGCTGATGCCCTTTCCCATTAGGAAAATTTCAAACTTAAGAAGGGGGGGGTGAAGACCAGCCGATTACGTCGGTCTTGCAAGAAAAACACTTCTCACACTCTAAAGGAAGCAGTTTCCTCTTGTCCAAAGAAAGGCTCTATAGCATCTCAACCCCTCGATGGAATAATGAATTCATTCGCCAGCTCAAGAAAGCTAGAGAAACGGACTCAGCCTACATGGAACAGTTCAACAAAGACGAACCTGACAAAGACTACGAGAAATCTGATGATCTACTGTACCGAAAGAACCGCCTCTGGGTCCCTACCAGCCTGCAAGCCGAAGTCACCAACTTAGAATACGATACCAAAGTCGCGAGCTATATGGGAATGGATAAAACTATGGAGCTCATTACGAGAAACTTTTGGTAGCTAAAGATGGAGGAAACAGTTAGAGAATACGTTCGCGGCTGTCACGAGTGCCAACAGAACAAACCTCCCCGCCATTCTCCCCATAGTTTACTGCAACCTGTAAGGGTTCTACGAGGTTGACACGCAGGTAGGCCTTGTTGGGAACTTGTAATATTCGACAAGGAGCAAGAAGACTGAGCCAGTCTGGAAGCT
>MU859399.1:0-21988 GCA_033297205.1 Pseudoneurospora amorphoporcata
AATCTAGAAGGAATGCTGGATAAGTTAGCGAAGCCAAGAATATAGTGGCGAAGCCAAGAACGGTGGCGAGGCTGAGAACGCAATGGCTAAGCCCTATTATTCTAATACATTCTGTGGAGACTAAGTTCTCC
This sequence comes from Pseudoneurospora amorphoporcata, assembly GCA_033297205.1. Classification (NCBI taxonomy): domain Eukaryota; kingdom Fungi; phylum Ascomycota; class Sordariomycetes; order Sordariales; family Sordariaceae; genus Pseudoneurospora; species Pseudoneurospora amorphoporcata. Next base: position 132 of record MU859399.1, read on the forward strand.
AGTGACCAGCCTACTATACTACAGGGTAGTACAGGGCAGTTACAAGGCACAGTACTAGCCACACGTTAATATTTATACGATACAGTTAAATTATTTTCGAAGATTTCCCCTTTATTCAAATACGAGTTAGTTTTTTTATGAGAAGAAATTAGTTTAACTTTTATATTAGTTAAAAATATTATAAAAAGAGTAGTTATCTGTTAACGTGTGGCTAGTACTGTGCCTTGTAACTGCCTTGTACTACCTTATAGTATAGAAAGCTGATTGCTGAGGACACTATTCCTTCTACGTTATAGAATCAGTCGACTTAGCCCCCACAGAATCTACTAGAACATAGAGGTTTCACCACTGCGTTCTGGATTCTCGAACCTGTTCAGCATTCTCCCTAGATTGATTTGTCATTATGGAATGCAATAGAAGCTTATAGATTCAACTCTTTCCTTTCATGGTATAGTACTCGTACAAGCACTTCTACACTCTAGAAGCTTCCAGACACTCAGCATTTATGTATATAAAGACCTCTCCTCTCCGTTAGTTAGTTACTCCTTAAGCAAGCAAGTAAGCAAGCAAGGACACTCAAGCAATACAATACGGTCTTTTCTTATAGTGCAGAGTTTACTATAATAAGTTGTTTTCCACAGTGCAGAGTTCACTGTAATCTTCTGTCTTGAGAGCAGAGTCCTCTCTAAAACTTCTTTTACAACACTCCTATTGTATCTGCAATCACGCTGCTTCCTTCAACACTGCTGTCGTACCACCGCTTCCGCTCCGCTTAGCTACAAGTGCATAGTTCACTGTAGCGTCCCTATACTAGTACTATCATCATAGGCTAGTTAGGGCATTGCAGCAAACATTAGATTAATTAAAAATTAATTAACTTTACTAATACAATTCTTACGATTTAATATAATAACTAATAAATAATCTACTTTATTACCGTTAAGAATAATAATTTGATTATTAAATTGTAGTACGTTAATATTTATAATTATTAGTTACGATAAGAAATTTAAGAAGGATTTATTAAGAGAAGCGCTACTCGCACGTTGGCAAAACTCTACTCGCACGTGGATCCACATTTTTTTCCCATACATAACCTGAACCTGCTCGAAGTCTGCCATAGCTGATGTATTCTTTTATAAATTTCGCCAAGCACATCTGGGCATTTCAATCTTTCAAAGTTGCTATGCTATGCCAAGCTCAGATTCTAGACTGCAGCGTACGCACTCCTAGATTTGTACCCAGATCCAGTTCTTATAGAGCATTTATATAGCGGTCTTATAGGGCACTTAGCGGCACGGTCGCATGCGCCCGTCGGCTAAGTCACTACATTGGTCATCTACATCGCAATTAGCTAGGGAAACGCACAGAAAAATAATAGATCATTCTATACTATCGACAGATGCTAGCGCTTTGTTTACTTAATAATATCTAATAATGCGCAATGTAGTAGATTGAAGGATTATAATGTGGTGATGCATGCGATAGTGGTTTAGTAAAGGAAGTAGTACGATAAGGCACTAGTGCTAGTGCTAGAAAATCACGAGTTAGACTGCCTAGTCTGGGCTGGTCTGGGCGCTCAGACCAGGGTGGCCAGTGCAGTACGACTGCAGGAGTCTGAACGTGTACTGGGCTAAAATCTGAGAGCTTGGCAGGCACGGTACAACCTAGATGGGTGTGGGACCATAGCAGGTCGCCAGGGTTCGGGTTATGTATGGGAAAAAAATATGGATCTACGTGCGAGTAGAGTTTTGCCAACGTGCGAGTAGCGCTTCTCTTTATTAAAGAGAAAATCTTTTCGTACTGCCCTCAATGTCTTCATACACTGCTCCCCCACTTTAATTTTTTTTTTGGACTAATAATCTCACACGCATCCATTAGCCTCCCCTTAGCGCACCTTAGCGCATATTAGCTCCCGCTCCCTCCCCACTTTGGACCGCCAAGACCAAGATTTCAAGCCATTACGCGCCCAGACCCATGCAGTCGTACTGCACTGGCCACCTCTGGTCTGGGCGCCCAGACTAGGCTAGACTAGCTAGCCTAGCTTGGTCGTTTTCTAGCATCTGTACCTTGCTTCCTTTCTACACCAAACTACCACCGCACATATTACTACATTACAGTCAGTCAATCAATCCACCTCAACACCAGCACGTCGCATCGCCAAGTAAACAAAGCGCTTGCATTTGGTCAACAGTAAGAAATGATCCATCAATTTTTCTGTGCGTTTTTCCAGCTAACCGTGATGCTGCAGATAGCCGACCCGACGGGCGCGCGCGACCGTGGCGCAAATGAAAACATCGACCCCCGCGCTCCTCGACCCCAGCGTCAACCCCAATCCCCCCAACCTACACCTACCTTCGTACAAGATACCTCTGAGCCCAGTGCTTCTGCGCCCAATACCCAGGTACCTCATACCATTGAGCCCACCTCAGCGTACCACTAAGTGCCCTGTAAGACAGCTATAGAAACGTCCTGTAAAAACTGGGTCTGGGTGCCAATCTGGCTGCACGTGCTGCAGTCTGGAGTCTGGGCTTGGCATGGCGTGAAAAATGTAATGCCCAGACTTACTAGCTGAAATCTATGAAAAAAACTACGCTAAAGTGTGGTGTGGGTCCAGAGGTAATGTCTGTGAGATGATTGGTCCAAAAAGTAGGAGAGGGCGCGCCAAGTGGGGGAGCAGTGTATAAAGACATTGAGGGCAGTGCGAAAAGACTTTCTCTTATTAAAATCGAATATTATAAAATAAAGAAAATGCTAGTAGATGAACTAACGAAGGTTTTACTAGTTGATAAATGTATATAATTTAAGAAAATACTAGGACTAGAAACTATTAGAGATATTTTGAAGAATAAGAAAGACTGAGATATAAGTTTTATATTAGATTTGAACGTAGTGAATGATTAATTTGGGAATAATTTTAATTAATTAAGAGTTTTATTTAATTTTACCTTAAGGTCTTTAGTTGAGAGGGTATATTAGATTATTAGGATATATATAGATAGCCAAACTTTTAGTCTAATATGTGCCTTTCTATTTAGATAACTTTATATACTATATATATAATATAGAGATCCTTTTATATTTATAATTTAATATTTAGGCTGTCTAATGATATTACCATATGAGGATTAGCCTCTTAGAATCCTTGATTCTTGTACTTAAACCTTAGTAATTTTCGAGAAGGATAGAGATAAGGATTACTAGAATCAATTACCCTTTTGCTATATACTTCTGATCTCCACCCTACGTGCCAATCTGACAGGAGCCTTCAACTTAAGTCCAGGGCTCGCCCCAGGTCCCGTTCACGGTCCGTCCGGCCAGTCGGCTACGCGTCGGTGCTTTTCAGGGCTTTAGGCTCCATCTCCGTCTTCCTCTCCGTTTCGGTGAAATTGAGAGCATCTCCTCGCCTCAAGTTGGTCTGCATCATGTGTCGAGTCGGAGTCCTGCCCGGTGAGTGCATGCGTTACTGGATGCCGAAACAGATACTAATTGGTGATCAAGCTACTAATAGGTAGACACAAAGAACCTGAGGACGGCACTGCGTACCAGCAGACTGGGAATCATTTTCTGCGTGAGCGACAAGCCACCAACCCTACGGCGTCTTGTGGTTGGCGTCACGTCCGTGTCCCAACACGCCGTACCAACCACCGTCGGGGATTACGAACTCAGCCAAGACAAGACAAGCCATGCCCTAAAACGTTACCCAACATGGAGTCCCCGAGCTGGCGTTGTGGCCTCCTCGAAGACCTTTTGTTGCGGCCCACGCTGGCGGGGATGATCGAGCACCACGAGGTGACAGAAAAGTTGGGGTTCCCTGTTGGGCCACGTTGCATTGGGGGCCACAACTGTACCTTCCCGTTCCGCTTCTTCCCGGTCGTGCTGCATGCCCGTCATTGCCTCTTCGCTGCAGTTTTCCGTCCTCGCACGGAGAGAAGAGAGTGTGTCACGGCCGTTACAGGTGGGGCCTAGAGGAGCAAGACGAAACGAGATACAGAGACATCATCCAGGATGGATACTGTAAGGAAAGATAAATCTCGTATCGTATTTACGGGCAAGGTAAGATATGTCAAGGGGAGGTACTTCGTAAAGCTGCCCCAAGTGACTCAAAAGCAGCGCAGCACTTTACCGCAATACGCGCGGCTCCTGGTACGACGACCACCACTGCCGTTCCTCCTCTCGCACACCCGGCGACACAGAGCAGAAGGGCCATGAGGCCAGAGCATACTTACAAAAGAGGCATTTTCACGCCCCAGAGATTATTACACTAGCCACGATCAGTGTTCAGAAGATTGTCTCCACGCGCCCCATGCGGAGGGATACACTGACCCTAACGACATCAGCCAGAAAGGCCCGATTGCGCAGTCGGTCTCGCAGAAGCCGAGAACCTTAGCTGCGACCTGGGATGATGCCACCGTTCTTGGGCTGTGTCGTACACTACTGCAACCAGTCAAAACGTTAGCACACCGCAAGAGACATCATTGGAGAACCCGGCAGTGAACGTTATCAAATTTCAAGTTCAGCGAAGAGCTTCTGGTGAAGGCCACTGCAGGGAACCGCGTTTGGACGTGCGGTAGGACGGGCGGGTGAGAAAAACGGGCGGGTTCGCCCGCCGTCCAAGTGATGCGGACAGGATGCGAGCCCATGCACATGGGAATGTGTATCGCCGAGTCTTCCTTTGGAGAAGCCATTCAGGAGTGTACCTGAAAGATTCTTTCTCATCCCCGTCTCTTTATAAGGTGGTCGTTATGCATCAATAAGTGCGTTACGCCGTACAGTACACACTCCTGACACTCAAAGCCGATACAACGGATAGCAGAGCACCAAATGTGATGAACAGCCAAGTCAGCACAGCTTGGTCACATTTTCTGAATGTCATGTCCGGCGTACCATCGGCTTCACACAGGTCTCCTTGTCGCACTTCGATATTTGAGCAATTTGAGCCCTCACCCAATTTAGGTCGACAAGTCACAAACCGGTCGCTGTCCTTCCGGCTTCGTTTTTCCAAGTTTGCAGGCGATCCAAGTAACAGGGAGCGAACGTCGGACTGTAAAGTCGTACGGCGATTGGCGCTCGTTTGCCTAGCTAATGCTCAACTCGAGCTGAAAGGTGGAGAGAAGATGCCGGTTTTCTCTCCCACCTGACTGAGGCCGTCTTAGCGATGGATAAGAGGCTGGAAGGAGAGCATGAAACTGGCGAAATGGTACGGTACCATTTGATGCACAGCCACGGCAGTAGGTTTACCAGGGACCCAGGAAGCGCTCGGATTGGGGAGGCGACACGAGCAGGACCTAATAGGGAAAAGCAATGCACCTTTTATCTCCATCTTGAGCGGACCGGACGGGCCCGTGAACTGTGACCATGGGCTAGTGTGAGGAGGACAGTTCCATCGATTAGTAGGGCAAAAAGCAGTCTCGCAAGCAAACGGCGGTGAGCCTCCCTTTCCACCTGCCCATCACCAGCATCCATGTAGTTATTCGCTCGCCGTCACTCATTCCGCTATCGAACCTCTGGATTGATCTCCAAGGCTGTATGGGGAAGAAAGAAGAAAATCGTCGACCTCGGCTGTGAGAGGAGCCGAAGAACAGGAGGACCCCAGGTGCAGTGGGCGCATGCAGTCTACCTAGTGCATGTTGCTGACTATTTCTTATGTAGGTAGGTGGGCAGAACAGAACATTTTCTACTGACATCCTCGGCAAGAGGGGTCAAGAGGCGATGGGGCAGGTCTTTAAAATGGGGATCCTGGACTTCCACTCGCATGAGCGAGTTTTCGACGCATGGGGAGCCCAGTCATCCTACTGCTCACGAAGCCCAAGTGAAAAATTCCCGTCACAAGCCGCCCACCCGTCCGCCGTCCGCCTGCTTTCCACAACTTTCGTCTTTTGGCTAGAGGCTGGGTACCCGCCTACCCGGAGGTCGCCTGTGGTTGCACCGATGGGAGACGGGCTCGACATGGCATTCATGTCACAGCAGGAGACTGGCACATACCGATGCGCTATGGGGCGTCGCGGGTGCCATCTTCAGGCCTGTCACTCAACCAAGGCAAGCGAGCGGCAGGCCCGAAATGTGAGATCTGACAGCTCCCGTTGCGCCGTCGGGGGCGGGTGCGCGAGGGAAAATAGAATCCATGGCTATTTCCTTCTCTCGTGGTACCCAATTCTGGTCAACAAGAGACCAGTTTGCTAGGCCTGGGAGGCACAAGAGGTCGGAATGGGCAGGATGAGAGGCACATCTCACTGATAAAGCCTCAGATGTTCAACGAGCTAATCGATCAAGTACCCTCCATCAGGTTTCTGGTGAGGTGAGGCCCAACCAAAACTGTGAGAGTGCGGAAGGACAAGAACACTGCAGGCGTCCGCCCAAAACTGTGCTACCCAGGCGAGCCAGAGTTCCACAAGCACAATACCTACAGACCTTGGTGAGTGCGGAAATGTGGCTGGCGTTGGGAAAAGGTTCAGCGGTTCGGCTCGAGACGACGAAAGAGGAGAAGCACTGGGAAACGAACATCTTGCGCTCCCCGTCTGACCTCTGCGACAGGGAGACGGCATGTTTGAAAACGGATCCCGGCCTCCCGAATTCGGTCTTCCCCGCCGCCTTGACCGCTCGCTCGCCCAAGGCAAATGCATCTATCCCTACAGCGCATTTGCATGCAACAGCGCCCAGATATCTACTGGCGGGGAATCTTTTTCGGCAGGTGCCCAGACGGCCAGCGCTTTGCAGCAGTTGGCAGGTAGCAGCAGGTGCAGAAGCAGTGAGGCCTAAAGGCAATGGAAGCAGAGCGGCTGATTGTTCACTGGCAATCACGACCTAATCAACCACCTGCGAGACCTGCCTCTCATGGTCTCCCGTAGTGGCTGATAATACTGCAGTCCTGGCCATGCTACTCTATTTTTGTCATCTCCCATGCAGCGCGGCTTGGGCACGACAAGGTGAAGGGAACTTTACGTACATCCAAAATGCCACTGGTTAGTTTCCCGTCTGATGTTTGATTCTGTACACACAGGTGCTACACAGCAGTGTGTACACTTAGGTTCTCTTCGAGCGAATCCTGCAGTCTTCCCGCCCCCTCCTCTCGGACTGGATGCATACACTACCTACACATACAGCATGCAACCCAGCGAGCCCTTCTCAAGTTGGAAACACTTTAAATGGTAGAGGTAGGTGATTGTCTCTGGAGGTGGTCTAGACCGACTGTAACTGGAGCAAACGAGCGAAGATGGTGTTGAGGACAACGGTAGCTCTGCCTTGGCTGGCTTGCTGGCCACTTGGGTGTTGTACCACTGTTGGATTTCATGGCACGCTTCTGCGGTCCTGTGCGTCCAGTGCCAGGGCCCGTCTCATACATTGTGCTTGATGCTTCCTGTGGCATTATCATGGAAGACTTGCCAGAAGTGCAGGCAACAGAAGAAAACTGGATGACAGTGTGACGGCCCGATCGGGACTCGGAGCGGAAGAGGAGCTTGCGGTTCAACCCGTGTGCGCATCTTGCTTCGGATGCGCAATACGGGGGAAAGGCCGGACGTCCCTTGTAGCGAACATCTTCACGTATGACTCGGATACGTAGTGTTCGCTAAACGAGGTTGCCATTATTGTACAAAGCGCCCGATATCATGCCAACCTTATATCAGGTGAAGGACTCAACTGGAGGACAGCGTACACATCAGTACTTAAAAGTTTGTTAGCGCGGTCCCTGTGATAGGGGTGTGCAAAACTTAACAAGAAAATAACGGGATGACCACATTCAAAACAGAAAATTGAAGAAAGTGTATGAGATGGAGGAAACGCATCGGGTTGATACCAACTTCTTGCACGAAAATTGGTGGAATATTGGTTGGTTTGCAAAGAGTACGTTGTGAAGTCCCAAGCTAACGAACTTACCAGTACTGATGTGTAACTCCTGTCGCGAGGAGATATCAGGGGCTGCTGAACTGGATTCCCGCACCCAATCAAGCGAAAAACAGGGCCCAAGGAGCCGGCCCTAGGCTTCCACGGAACAAGGTAGCCGCATGAGAAGTTTTCCCTTGTGACTGCGGACCGACGCGAGGGCCCATGCGATGCAGCTAGTGGAGACCGAACGATCCTCTTTTTTCCTGTCTCCGTTTTGTGGACGTTCCTCTTTCGATCACTCGGCCTTTCTTTCTTGGCTTCGTTCGCTCCGCTTCCCCTCCGTTTCTTCGTACGAGCTTAGCTGACTTGCGACTCGCTTCCGTACCCGAGCTTCGTAACGTAAACGGAGCAGTCTTCCAGTAAAGCAAATACATACGCTAACGGTCATATACGACGAATATTTCACGCTTTTCTTGCTCGAACGCTGCACGGTACGTACCAACAACAAAACTCTTACAGCCTCCCCGCGGACCCGAGGACCCATCATCGGGCGGGCAGTACCGCAGTTCCCAGATTGCTGGAAACGCCACTTGTATTCTGACAGAGACACGACCACCTGATATGCCATGGTTGCTTGCGGTATGCGAGATGTCGGCGTTCGCAACTCATCACATCAGTTCACAACACCATTCTTGGCTCCTTGAGAACGGAAGTTGATCAAGCCAGCATCCTCTCGTTCATTATGCTAGCACGGTAGTACAAAATATATAGCACACATGGATCCCTGCGGCGGGCTCCCCTAGTTAGCAAAGCAGTTGATAATTGCTCACACAGAGGCCGATTGTTGAGCTCACATGTACATGTCACCACCAACTCTCCCACCTCACCAACGAGATTGACCCAGTTGAAGCATCCCGAGTGCGTAGGGCGATGGGTGCATGATCATGAAATAAAGTCCACCCTCTTGGGGTAAGCACTACTGATCCTCGTCTAAACCCCGGTCCATTACGTGCTGCTGATATTTCCATCTTACTAATTGTGGTAGTATTTGAACGCATCTGGCGACTTGCATGGATCTAACTGACTTGCTAGGTTCTTTTGGTTTCATTGCCGCTCCCGGCGCCGGGAAGAGGAAGGGGTTCGTTCTTTTTTTTGCTCCTTCGGCTTCTCTTCCATCTGACCTCTCGTTGGCTGGATCCCAAGTTCTAGAGTATGTAAGAGGCTACCGAGAAACCAACACCCCTCCCCTAGCTCGATTCGTCGTCTTTGTCTGTTTTTTACGAACTGCTCCGACGGCTTTACTCCACACAACTTACCAACGGACGGGGCTGGAGGGTAGCATTCCAACCTCGACTTGTCGTTTCCTCCTTCCGTGTGCCGTGCCAACGGGGGCTTACGAGAGTGGAAATTCTGGAATAGCGACTGCCTAGTACTGTATTCTGCAGGGATCGGATCATAGGTACCGTGTTCTCTGAAACCCCTGTGTGGTGAGAGGATGCGATTTCTTCACTGGCAAACACGAATACAGTACACTACCGTCATACACCTTTTTTGTGGAGGGAGGGTCTTCCGACAGGATCATCAGGAGCCACCTCTGCGCTTGAAATTCCAGAAGTATAAACTACGGAGTACCTATGGAATATGCCTCTGCCAAAGCTCACTGGCCCGGTCTGGCGCTGCCTCTATTAGCTACTGCGTGTAAGCAACCGATGTGAGCGATACAGCGCCGCCTATGCACAGCCATCAGTTGGGATCTGGAAATCGTGTCCGATCAATACTCTCCCAATCTGCTTTCATGATGAATGAGTGCTAATCATCTTTGCCAGTCTCACCATGTCCCGCAAGGATCGGAGCATGTCCAATTCGAGAGTACCTTGCAGTTTCCAGGAATTGAAATACTACTCAACCTTCAATAGGTGACTCCTGTCAAAGATGTGACGGCTCGGAAGTCATCGGGACACGTGTGCCTGAAGTTGCACTTTGATCTTGCCGACCCTACATTACGTCTCCCTTGAAAATTAGAACGTCGAAGCTTCTCTGCGGTCCTTTTCGCTTTTCTCCTTCGCTTTCAGATGCAACTGGCTGGGGGCCCTTTGGACCCAAGGGAAGGAGTCGAACGCACCCCAACGGCCGGCCACGCCGTCAGCAGGCACCGCACGCCAGCCAGCATTTTGGGCGGAACCGGGTGCGGCGGGCGGGCGGACAGACGGGAGTCGATGCTACCGTACTACCGTATTGGGGCCGCGCTAGTAAAGCTAGTGTTCACGGTTCCCTCACTACAAGCGGTTAAAATGGTGAAGATGGCCAAATATTGTGTCACGTCTGGCGCGACCGCCCAAAAGAGTGGTGATGTGCACCTTGTTCACTACTGGAAAATATGAGCTGACAGACCTGAGCTGACTACCTAGCCGACTATATTAGCTTACATTTACCGTCATTTCTTCCCTCTCTATTCTCCCCGTAAATACCATTCCTTTGTTGATTTCCAGGATCTCCAGAGCTTGCCGCTTCCACTTCTCCCAGATCAGACAGTGGAGTAAATCCGATCGTGGAGCCAGATGACGGCGTTTCTCCTCCTCAGCAAGCAAGACTATCGAAATCCCACAAGATCTTAGATTGATGGAATAGGCGCGAGTGCCGTGCCTGGTCAGAGCCACTTGCTCTGCCTCCTCCTACGGCACCAGGGCACACACTACTGCAGCGATTGTGTTTCATCGCTGGAGAAACAATTGCTGTTTGATGTCTGATCATTCGGGTCGGGCGGGGGTGGGCGGATTCCATTGCTAGGCAAGATTTGGTACATCAAGTCCGGGACCCCTCTCTTGGCCCAGAAGATTGGGCGACGGATTCGGATCACAGCTCCGCTACACGTCCCCCTTCAAACTTGCGATGATCGTTGATCTTGGTCCCTTTTTTTCCCCAAGTCAAGCCTGTCGATAGTGGGAACGGAAAACGGTACAGGGGCGTGTACACTGTGATGAAGAGACTATTGGGATCCTCGTCCTTACCCACCTCCTACCATACGCCCTGAAATATGGTAACATCGTCGTACGTGACTACTGCTTTTTCTCACTCGATTTGATTTTAGTCAAGCCAATCCTGTCACTGGATCGTTCCCAAGAAATTCTGCGACCCGCATCAACTCGGCAGAAGATTGGTCGAAGCTAGTTATACCCGACACTATACCTATTTGAGTGAGCGGTAGAGGTCGCTAGGTCTGAAGTCTGACCTTCAAACTACTGCCTAAAAGCAGGCACGTCGGAAATTGATCTCGGACAAAGACCTTGGTTAGCCCGACAAAGTGGCATGTGTGACCAAGTCTATCACATCCTTCTCCTCCAAATCTCTCTGCTGTCAACTTTCTACCTCAGGCGCCCTTGTGGAGTCGCCTATTCATCTTCTCCTGCAATATTTTGTGCGAAGAGCGGCTCAGTAATTCGGTCCTGTGTCGGCTAGAGAGGGCCTATGTCATGAATTGCTTACCATCCTCCATTCTCGCTTGAAGTGCCAACCCGTATCGCACGCATTGACACTCCCCGGGTGCTCCTCTCTCGTAGCCAATAAGATCAGGGGCGGCTACTCTAACCGTAGCCTTTTCTTCGGATAAGCTGGCTCGCGGATTACGGGACATCGCGCAAGGGAAGATTGGTTGGGGTTCTGGTGGACCAGCACCGGTCAACACTCAGCCTTAATAACATTGTTACTACAGTCATCATCGTTAACCCATCAGCAGGCCCATGACAGGAGACCATCGGGCCGGTTGGGTTGGGGTTGCGTGTAATATGCTATATGCGCGTTACCATGACATGGAAGGTTCGAAGCTGTTTGCTATTGGTCTCTATCATCCGGTCTTATAGCACGCTGCACCGTTACGGCACAGCAACAGAAGGAATCGCGAACATAAGATATCATAGGTGGACTATGTGATGCAGTTAACCACTGTCGGGCGCCCATCTGTAGATTGATGGGGCATGGCCAAGACATTGCGAAAGTTTGCGGGTGTTTGTCGGCTGCTTATGCCCATAACTCCCTCAAGTAGATGATGGGGATGTGAAAGATAGTAAGATAAAGATCAATCAATGGGTGAAAAATAGAATGTGCTTGGAACGCGGGGTCGGCTCGTTTTGGAAGCCGAAGCCGCCGCAGAAGTCCGAGATAGAGAGGCTTTCTAGTCCGAGGTCTTTCACCCCTCCAAGTTTGACCACAATGGATTGAGCCAACAACCTGAATTTCACAGCTGTTGGTGACTGGTGTTGTATCGTCTTAAAGTTTTGGTCAGGAGTTGTTCCTTCCATCTCATTCATGCCCATGTAGCAGTTTACGGAAGTGTAATGCGGTACCATCAATACGGAAGCGCTCGTTGGAGTTCTTTTCACACTGTCCGTCATCCATCCGTGATTTAGTAGCGTAAGCTTACGGTACGTAACCCGTACGCTGGCGGGTCGGCGGCAGAACTCGCCCGACTCCTACGGGCCCGGGCTGCGGGCATGCTTTGCGATCCGACTCCACCGTGTCCGCTTTCTCTTAAATCCGGCTTCGTCTCGACGACGACTTCAGACACACCCTGCCATGCGCATGTGTCGACAACACCCTCACAAACATCACCCTGGCTATCGACAATACTGCCCACCATGGCTTCCGAACAGAATAAGGAATACTTCAAGTAAGCCCCCCTAGGTCCGTGTTTGCTGGGCTTGATTTGTGACTCAGTCTACCTTTGTACCCATGTCTTCGTCTTCAGGCTTCTCTGCATCCGCCGATTCCATGTCATAGCGGAAAAGCAAGACAGGAGAAATCATGAATGAATACGCGCGGATCTCTTCTGGACAAAACCCCTCGTGATCGGCGATCAAGCGCTAACAAAACATATTCTACAGTAACGAAGCTGCAGCGTACGATGCAAAGTATGCAAAGACCTTGGACAGGATTGTCGAAGAGATCCGGGCCAGACTCGACTTCATTGGCGTTGACTGGGTTGATGAGGACACCGATTCCGGAAGCGTGAGGCTTCTGGATTATGCTTGCGGTACTGGAGTTGGTGAGTTTTTTTTTTTAGTTTTTTTTTTTTTTTTTTCTCCTTTGTTGGCTAATATGCTGGGCTCTTGCCATACCGGGGCATCAAGCCGTGAGGAAGACCGGAGAGTCTGAAGTGACTTAGATATCTGAAAGGCACAGTTGCGGGCTGGATGTCGTTAAGAGCATCTGAGAAACTCGGTCTGGGATCTTATCTCCGTGGTTAATGGTTGGAGTTTCCATGGCTGGTTTATGCCTACATTTCTGTGCAGCATCGCTAACCAGGCGCATGACTGCAGTGTCTAGGGTGAGCTATTTCACCTCCATTGCCTCGCCGTGGCTGAGGACCGTCTGAGATCAGGCGCCCAACAGGCAGTCCCGCTTCCATCACCTCCCTCGCAGTTGAAGAGTTTCGACACATGCCCCATGTTGATAACGTACCTATGACTATGAAACGTTGACAGCATCTAACAATTTCTCTAGGCTCTGGCTCCTTACACCACACAATGTGTCGGTATCGATCTCTCAGAGAACATGGTCGCTCAGTACAATGCCAGAGCTGAAAACCAGGTACGTATTGCTTCTCTTCCTACCTTCACCATGTCACCATGTACAAGTGACGAGGCCCTAATCTTCAAACACCGATAGGGTCTGGCTCGCGACGAAATGTATGCCTACCAAGGCAACCTTCTAGACCCGAACGACCCCGATCCCAGGGAGTTTTCCAGCTTTGACTTCCAACTCTTTGACATCGCCGTCGTCGGGCTGGGCTTCCACCACTTTGACGACCCTGCTCTTGCGGCGCAGATGCTGGTCGAGCGGCTCCGGCCTGGCGGCGTCCTGCTGATCATGGACTTCTTGCCTCATGGCAAGGTTGTTGATGTACGTCTATCCTCCCTTGACTTCCCTGCAGTTGCCATGGGACAATTACACATGCATCTGAGATGTAGTGTCGTGAAAATTGGTGGGAAGCTAATGGATGTCAACAACAATACAGGAACACCACGCTGCTTCGCGCACGATCACACACCATGGCTTCTCTGAGGAACAGATCAAGAAGATCTTTGAAGATGCTGGCGCCGGCAAGGACTTCGCGTTGGAGACTATTGGAGTTGCCTTTAACGAGGCCACCGAGGAGAGGCCGGAGGAGGTCCGTAGACAGGTCTTCCTTGCGCGTGGAACCAAGGACTGAGAGAACGCAGCGTATCTATGAGGCAGCATGTTGGAGAGATTGTATGATAGGGTGCGCTTGATCATGAGACCAAAAGGAGAATTCGACTCCTGGACAAGATTCGTTACTACCTGTCAATCTGGTCATTGTGCATAACATTTTAAGGGTGTGTTAGGCGTTGATTTGGAAGGACAATTCGAAACGAGTTCCAAGTCCTTCGATGCATCTGGAACGTAAAATCAGGGAACAGCTGACGGATAGTTGGTAGAAAAATCATGGCTAGACGTTGCATTATCTAGGAAACAAAAAAAGGCAGAGAAAACCTCCAAGATTTGCAATTGCAAGTGGGCATTTCGTGATAGAAGACGAAAAAAGACCAACATGAACACCAAAAAAGTAAAAAGTAGGTCTCTCCCGCCGGGAATTGAACCCGGGTCTCGAGCGAATTGAACTGATGTTCAAGCTTGACAAGCTCACATACTGACCACTATACTACGGAAGACTTGTGGATGTGGACATCCACCGTAGCTAATTGGTGAAGATGGACGCAGAACAAAGCCCTCATATACCTACCGGGACATGACACAAGCCATCCATGCTGCGAACATCTCGATACCTTCCTCGTTCCCTTCCATGGAGTTCAATAGCAATTCAAACCTTCTCTAGTTTACCCGATTCCTCGTCATCTACATGTCTTTGTCAGCAAGCAAAACGATGAGTTTGGCGCGATCTTGGGAGACTAGAATGTCATGGTTGTCCAACGAGCCAAGCTCCACCCATCCGCTCAGTTATCAGATAGAAGACTTACCCTCAAAATCAACATGGAAAGCACTACCCAGCAGAATAGCAGGTTCATTAATGTTATGATGCTCATAGCTTTTCAGCCCAAATCTGTCAGCTTCCTGAAATTTCGACAAGGCATGGATGGACAGTCACACATTGCACTCACCTCAAGGTACCGACACCGCCAGCTTCGAGCAAAAACGAAGGTCCCTCATGCAAAGACAATCCAGTCCATCGCTGCGCAAAGGCTCGAAGAATGTGTCCATGGGCAACAATCAACACATCCACACAATCCGCATCGGGATCTCCTTTGGTCCTATTCAAAGCGGGAGCGTGAAACCTTTCCCGAATGTCTTTGATGAGACGGTCGCAGCGCTCGTTAATATCTGCGGGACTCCTGTGAAAGACAACAGATATCCAATGATCAGAAACCACATCCCAAAGAACAGAGAACGAAACACAAGCTCAAGCCTAGGAACAGTGGGGAATACTCACTCTCCTCCAGGACATCCATCCCTCCAAATATCCCAGTTAGGATCGAGGCCCTGCTCTTTCCTCTTCTCCCTAATCTGTGGGCTAGTGATGCCTTCGTAGTCACCATAATCCCACTCACGGATGTCCTCGGTAACTTCAACCTTGGCATCGCATGGAACAGCCTTAGACTCGCATTTGCCATGACGCTCCCATGGCAAGGGACCTTGGAAACCGAGGTTTAGAAGCTCAAAGGTACGCTGGGCTCTTTTGCGGGGAGATACGTATCTGTGGACTTGGCGTTAGCTCGTATGCTGGGCTTCAAAGATGTGTGTGTTTTAGCGCCGCCACAGGCAGAGTCAGTCAGCCGAAGAGTACCCGACTGCGAACTGGCTGGTTACACCATCACTCATCTTTGCATCTTGGCTACTTGCACACTCCGTGTAGTCTTTCCTTCTGCTCCTTTTCATGCAAGTGAAGGGAACCGAACCGATTGGGCAATGTGTACCTCTGTATCACATACAAAAAGACGGAAAACGGGGAAAGATCACTCACACATGAGCCAGCTTCTTGGGAACGATGAGGCGGTCGGCACCTACAAGTGCTTTCCCGGTCGCCTTGACACGCTTCTCGCCATTCGCTGTCAGCGGAATATCGGTCGATCCCGTGTGACGGCCATCAAGTGACCATTCCGTTTCACCGTGCCGAATGATGAAGACCCGGGGTGTTGCCATCTTGAAACTCTACCGAAGTTTGAGGTTTGGCGAAAATGGAGATTTAATTTGACTTGGGTTGTTTGATCTTGAATCTCGCCGATAGGACTCAAGGGGCAGAATTGCTGAGGAGTAATGTGGGCAAAAGATAAAGTGAAACGTTGCTCAACAATGAAACTGCCGGAACAGCCGGAGTGAAAGGAGGTTTTAGTGAACAGACGAGGTAGAGTACCTCGAAATAACGTCCTTTGACTAAAAAACAGTCTCAAAAGGGACTGTCTCTTTTTCGATATCGTGACTCTTAATGGTGGTATTTTCGTGTGTTTTCCGCTGCGGTCCCTCGCTGTGGTCGACAAAGTTGGCATAAACACAACAAATCCGGGAAGACGAACACACCAAATCCGCATCATCCGCTCCCATGTTCCCCAGTCGTTGCCGTCACTCGGTTCCAGATCACCGGAAATGGAACGCCATCACTTCTGCCAATGACATCGCACCCTCGGTGTCTTTGCCGATCTGGTTACTTTCTTGATGGCCTAAATCAACGAAAGGGAACCATCCCGAGTAGAACTGCGCCAGTGCGTACTGGGACTTTTCAGCTTGTTGATGCGATGGTATAAAGACATTGTCAGTTGCTCAAAATCAATATTCGAACGAATGCAAGGAGACAAAGTTTTGACCGACGATGAAATGGGAGAAGGATTCAGAACGGAATATAACGGTCTAAACGGGAACTTTTCACAGGGCACGGACGCAGTCCCAGCAATCCCATCTACCTACCGTCCCACCGGCCGCCCTTCAGGTTGTACATAAAGACAGAGGAGAAAAGGACGCTAAAAAAAGCGGCCCGCTCCCATGATGAACGCCACGAGAAGAACCCTCGAGCGGCCCGTAGAAGCGGGACGAAACGGTAAATTTCGAGGCTGTATAATTGTTACAATACGCAGCATGCATTATTGATGCGTAATAATACATGACTTCTCCGCTATACATACCGTCGCGTACGTAAACTGTCCTTGGTTAACCCTCCGTCACGAATGCGCCGCACACAGATACTTCCACGAATCTTTCATTTTACCGGATGATCGTAACTTACTATCGGTTTCCGTCAAGTAGAAAAGTAATTTTCACTGCTCAACATGTTTTTGTCCACTGTATTTCACTGTTTTGTCCACTTCGTCTAACAGACTCGAGATATAAACAGATCTGTGATGACAGCGCGACGAGCACCACCACCCGTTTTCATCAGTTGGACTCCTTATCATCCATAATGCATCTAACAAATCGACCCCTAAATTCCGATCAGCGAGCGCCATCTTCTCTTCCTCCTCCTTCTCCTCCATCACCTCTTTCCTGCTGCCGCTGCCGCTCCCGCTCCCGTTGTCTCCTACACTCCAGCCTCAACTCATCCGCCTGAAATTGATAATGAAATGCAAGGCGTTGCATCGTCTCCAGAGGGGTTTGGCCTGGGCCGACACATGCAAGAATGGAAGAAGAGTCAGCATCGGCGCCAATGGCACCAGCACTGCCAAACCCTATCTCTGGCCCCATCCCTGTCATTGCTATCCCGGCCCCCTTCACGTTCAGGATGCCACAGCGCCCTCCTTGACCTGCTCTTCGTGATTCTCATGTGTTCGAGACGCAGTTCATCTGCTTGGTTCTGTGATATTGCATCAGACAACGCATGATTTCCACTGCGGTGTTTGAAGGAAGATAGTCAAGGATGGAGTTGGGAGTGCCCCCGGAGCCGGGACTACTAGGAGGGGAAGAGCGGTTGCTGGTGATGGGTGTCCTCCCCCTTTCTCTGTCCTGCGGTGCTTGCGCTACTGGTGTTGCTGTTCCGGATTGAGGGCTGAGGAGCGTGTCAATACCTGATATGATGGATGGAGAGTTCGGTGGGTTGGCGGGAGGACTGGTGTTGGTCGTAGGATTAGTAAAGACAGTAGAACTTTCGTGCCTAGCTTGTGGTTGCTGATTTGGGTCAACCGTGACAGGTTCCGTCACTCTAATATTCTGCTCTCTTTGTGGGGGCTTTTTATTACGCTGTGGCGGCTGTGGCGGCTGTGGCGGCCGTGGTCTTAGTTTTCGTCCGCCCTTATGGTCTTCCGGCTCCGGCTCTGGGTGATGTTCAAGCTGTACCCCGATCCCTGCTTCAGACAGAAAATCCGACACTATTTCGGTATCCAATCCAGAAGCATTCTTGTCTGCGTGATGTGAAGGTTTACTGACAGCTTCAGAAACTGGGGCAGCCAGATCCTTCCCCCTGCCTTTTTCTTCCTTTCTGCTATCTGACGTGTTCGCAACAGCCGGGCTCTCTGCTTGTCTATTTTATGCGTTTCGTGAGAAATCATTGGCATTCTCTTTCCCGGTTTTCTGAGTAGAGAAGCGACCCCTCCCGGTGCTGCGGTGCCAGCAGCTGCTACACCTTGGTCCAGAACCGTAGACGCAAAGCTCGAAAGGCCCTTCGCCAGCTCGGCATTGTGTACAGGGACTTTGGGCTTGTTCGCCGGTAAGCTGAAGATAAGCTGCTCCAAGCTGGTGCTTTTCCGTAAGATCTATTGTGTCCTTGTTTTTGCGTAAAGCAATCTCGCGTACCGCCTGTATCAATGTCAAGTTACTTAGCCCCGGGTTGCAGCATTGACTTCGCTCGTTTTGTTCTCTTACCTTGAGTTCTCTCAGCTCGTCAAGCCTTCGACTACTTGAACCAAGGCTTGCAAAGATATCTTCAAGGTCTTTGCGTGTGATAATACCTTTTGATGACTTCCAGTTCCTTGAAAACTTAATATTATTACCATTATTATCTTCCGAGACAGTATGTAGGACTTCCTGGAAATTATCTTGGATATCCATGTTGTCACGTTTCCTTTTAGCGGGCCGGCTGGTTGACACAAATCCAGCGATGTCTTCTGCCAAAACTTCTATGCGCGGGAAATCGAACCATCATCCTGAATAGTACCCTCCGCAAAATTCTCATCGAGTGAAGCCATAGCCATACGCCATTTGTATGGTCTAAAGCTTGTGGAGTGTTGTTGATGAGTATGCTTAGTGGCAATATTGCTAAGCTGAGAAAATTTCGAGCTTCTAGAGGATTAGTGCCTCTCACCGGAAATGAAATCTCTGTCACGGCC
This sequence comes from Pseudoneurospora amorphoporcata, assembly GCA_033297205.1. NCBI lineage: Eukaryota > Fungi > Ascomycota > Sordariomycetes > Sordariales > Sordariaceae > Pseudoneurospora > Pseudoneurospora amorphoporcata. The sequence continues at coordinate 19,235 of MU859399.1, forward strand.
TAAAAGACTGCTATAAATAAGGAAGTAACTTGTTGTTGGTAAAGACGCCCGTGGCAAGACGACGCGTGGTTTTCCCATTTTCTGGTCCGTCCACAGGAGAAGAACGTCGTAACACACCCTTTAGGTTCTCATTTAAAGGTCATGGAAACGAAAAAACAATGTAGATCATGATACGACAAACCAATCTGTATAAAGGAAAGCAGGATTCGGTAGAATGTGAGCAATGGAATAGACGCGTAGCCCTGCTTCGCAGGATCTAGAATAAACACGACTTGATAGGAAGTGCGTGATGATCTCCACAAAGTGGTTACAACACTATCAACATAGCTTAGATGACAAAACAGAGATTTATGCTCGTTGGTTTTTGTGTCGCCACCGCAGCTTACAAAGCGCCCAGCCATTCAATCTTTTGCCCAGAAAGACGAAGTGGCTTGGAGTACTACCACCTTGTCTATGGGCCTATGGAGCCACAAGCCAGCTTCTGGCTTTCCAGAAACAAGATAGGCTTCTCATCATTAATGTACCCCCGTTAATGTTGATATGCACTCATACAATAACTCTTTCAAAACGCCTTCCAGATCTCAAAACAGTTGCCTCCATTCAAGAACGCCATTTGGTATACCTTATTTCCGCGCCCGCTAATGCAAACCAGCTTGTAAAGGAGAAAAAAGAAAAAGCAAATACTCAAAGAAGATGGGAAACCCCTCGAACTCCCTAGAGAAAAGAAGACCAAGTGGTGGACCGACGGTTCCGGACACTCACTCATATCTCGCCTGACTGGCGGCCTGGGCTCCCCACTCCCGCTCGCGCTCCTGCCGCATCTCCTTCTCGAGCCTCTTGGCCTCCATGCGGAGGTCGTCGACAAGGTCCTGGTGGTACTGAGCGATGGAACGCAACACATTAGGGGAAATATTCCTTGGAAGGTACGCAAGCGTCGGCTTGCTGGTATCATGATCGAGATTGTTGTTGACGGATCCTCCGAAGGGCGTCGGACTGGGAGCGTAGTCGTTGCGTCTCATGGCCGTGAGTGCGGGGCTGCCAGTATAAATGTTGCCTATCATGGCCGTGGAAGCTTGTGGAAGACTATAGGTACCATTTTCGAGCGACTGTCTCGAGCTAGTTGGATAGTCGTTGCTCCCAAAGTGGTTTTGAGTAGGAGCCGGGGAAGCGTACTTCCTGAAGGCTACACTGTTCAGCCAATGGTCTGAAGCCGAGCCGAGCGCCGTGCCGGGACCATGAATCGGCGGCTCGCCAACCTGAGTTTGACTCGTGACTATGGGAGGCGTGGGTGCAGGTGTAGGTCCAAGGGGAGGCTGTAACGACTGTTGACGATGAGCGGGCAAGGGGATGGGCGACTCGAGACGGGTAGCCGTGTTTGTATCGATCGTCTTCCTCCGCTTCTCGATGGGTTTCTTGGCGACAGATGCCGGTAGCTTAGACTCCGGACGCTTTCGATGCTGGCTGAGCGGCATATCGTCACTGTCTCCATCAAGATCCGATGCGTACAGCTGCTTCCTTGACGCCTATACAGGCAATTCGCACATGAACCATCGCCGACCTTTGGATGTTGAACACAGCTGGTAAACGGCCCTGTACCGTTCTTACAGACCTGACAATCCGACATGGCCCGGTTACCGGTGAGTTGTACGAATACGGCTTCTAGGTTGCTGCGCACAGTCAAGTTTATGCTATTTATCGGTCCATGTTGCTTGCGGAGACAAACGTCCCTGACAGCCTGAGAAAAGTGTCAGCATTCGGGTATGTACAAGACGTTGAGCTTCGGAGGTTCTGCTTACAGCTTCATCTCGCAGAATCGTGAGGTTTCTTCCGATATTCTCTTTAAAGCTGGCCAGGGCATCATGAGCTTGCTCTGCTGTGATCTTCCCGTTGCTGACAGGCCTGAGGGGTTCGATGACAGGAGTAGCTGACATCGTACTATGTATTTCACTGCGAAGGTTAGCGGAGGAAGGCGCTTCGTACACTACTAAGATAGGACGCTAACAACACTTACCGCACGCGGAGATGCTGGTCAGGGCTTCAAGGGACGCGACTGGGCGCAATCCGAGGCTATGGTGATCGAGGTACCTTGGAAGCAAAATTTCAACGAATCGAAGGCAATTGCAAGACTTTGGAGAAAGTGAGCAATCTCAATCCCAGCGATTGAGGAATAGAATGCGCTCAAGAGATTCAACAAGTCGGATTGCTGTTATGGCGATTTTGGTGTGAGGCAGAGGCAAAGATGGGTGCCGAGTAGGGAAGCGGGGCAGTTAGAATAGTGGGTGGAGGAATTACTTGTAGAACTAGATGCTGGAAGATAGTCTTCTATCAGTTGGGGCGTGTTCGGTAAACCAGTATTTGCTTCAGTAAACCGTCTTGGCAGTTAAGTACAAAGGTTGAGGAAAGTGGTCAAAGCGCATTTACTGGAAGGGCGTGTCCGATGCAGCAGTAAATACACCAGTAAATGGAAATCCGTAAATCTGGGCGGACGTGGTTCGTGTGCAGTACCTGGGTTAAATTCCGTCGCAAGTACTCCCTCGGGTATATCCTCTAACAATTTCTTGCGATTTCTAGGCTCTCGTTAGCTTAGTAAATGGCTTAGCAGAAAGGTTACTTCACTATTGTCGATGCACGCTTTGTAGTTGGTCCAAAAAAGTCTTAGCTGTCATGGGTCTGGCGCCCAGAGGTAATGCCTGGCTTCCATGCGCCAGGCCTGTGCCTGCCGGGGGTTCTCCAGACCACCCTGCAGGCCACTGG